>JARKHS020030378.1:40000-193974 GCA_030143305.2 Amblyomma americanum
GAAAAGGAAAAAGCGTGAAAAAGTTGGCTGTGGCTTAACTCAGCTGAGCCAGGTTGTACGGAGCGAAAGTTCGATTAAGCATGGTCAGACACGGTTTAGCTTTGGCGCAGCGCAGCGCGGCGCAGCGGCGCTACCGCATAGGCTGCGACCGCTGCATGCCTTTTATTCAGCTAGAGCGAATCACGTGGGTAGTCACGTGACACAACTGACGTGAGTGAGTGGTCGGAGCGGTGGTCGGCACAGCTGCGGAATGAGTGGTGACAGCTGCGACAAGTTACGTGGTATGACGTCATAGCCACACCTGCGCCGCGGCTCCAGTTAGAGATCAAATCCAATCGTCATTTGACCTTCAGCTCTGCATGCGAGAAGTGGAGCTTCCGCTCCAGAAAACAAGCTTTTATTCCCTCCAAGGCGGTATGAGCGTATTGAGGCCAAAAATTGCCGCGAACAGGAGCGTACAAATATTTCGCTTTCAACCGCAGATTCACGGTTTTACGCAGAAAATGACGGCGGCTGCAGATGAGAAATTAACGCATCATAAATCTCCTGAACACAGCGATCGTCAATGCATGTGAACGCCAAGGAATGTGAAGCCTAAACTTTGGATTTATCGAATAAGCTAGGGATCAAAAGTAAATTTTATTATCAGTAATGCGTGGACAATAACTAGCTGCGGTTTATAGGTTGCAGTCTCTCATTTCTAGACGGTGTCTACAACTATGCAGTTAAGTGTGCCTTGACTGGCCTTAACCCCGTGTCGGTCTGGATGCCTGCCAAAATTATTGATCATGTTTCATGCTGGCAGCTTGCGCCATTTACTTTACTGAGAACTGACTGATATCGTGTGGGGAGCTCTACAGGTTAAACTCAGAAATGCGACATCTTCCCCCTCCCCCTCCCCCGCATTTACAGCCAGCGGTAGCTGGGATAATGTAACTGTTAAACACGCTCTATAGGGAAGTAAATTTCTCCACAAGGTTGATCTTTTTACGTACTTCAAAATGTCTCGCTAAAAAAAAGGAAAAGAAAGAGTAAAATAATAACCTCACACAAACAAATGACTCCGTGTCATTTAAATGTTATCAGCTCTTCGCTCGGAGTGGTCGCTCTGACAATGTTTTGCTCCGAAGATTGCCTGCAAGCAGGACAGCATCACAAAAAGACGCAACGAGTTTTATGGTTAGCGTGGTACCGACGAAATCCGCGGCTGGGTGCTGCACAGCCTGCCTGTTGAAAGAACAGCACACTCGCGCAAGGAGCACCAGCAGCAGCGCCGAAAGGCAACGCGGCGTTGCGGTAGGACCCATCGCTGCGTGGCAGCCAGCGGCCGCTGTCTCCGCAACGCGAGCGCGGCGAACAAGAGGTGCATGAGACCCGGCTAGATGTTTGCCCTGTCCTCGCGGCTCATTGAAGGAACACACTGGGAAGCGCGCGTCTAGGCGAGCAGCAACGGGGAAGCCGCCTCGCAAGACGAGAGCGGCGCCCTCCCAACGTCAACACTCGGCCAAGCGGGCCGCGAAGACCTTGGCGCTTTCAGCGCCGCCAGGCAGAGGCCACAGGAAATGAAGCGCTACAGTGTGCGGGCACTATGCATGCATGACTACACCTCTGGGCAGTCGGACTCACTGAATTACGGTAACTGAGACCCATGCTGAGACTGTACTTTTTCTACTTCTTTTGCCCTCCTGGGAGCACAGTATAGTCACGCCGATACAGCGCATGCATGCGACGAAGCTGACTCTATTCGTGCTGGAGGGATCTGGCATCGGCTGAGCACACCCCCCGGAGGCTCCTGAACTGCAAATCAGAGTACAGTGTAAGCCAAGACTAAGCACTGTGAGTGTAGCGCTTGGTACGGCCGCGCATCGACGTGTGCGCAATTTAAATGCACAGCGATCCGACGTAAGTTCATGAGTGACGGCGACAAGGGAGGCCAGGGGTGGCGGTCGCCAACCCAAAATTTGCGGGGCACAGAAAAATCTGCCGAGCGCTTTGTTCAGACACTGAAAAGGAATACGTTTCATGACACTGCAGACCGTTTTGGGCCCCTTCAATGCGGGCCCACTGGATTTTGTTTCTTTGTTTTATTTTTTGAAAAGCAATGCCGCATGCAATATGCTATATCTAACATTATACCCCCCCCCCCCCCCCCCCGCTCCCTGCTTCAGCGCACAACCCGGCCACGAACCTCCTGTTGCGTTCTGTCTGCTCCGTTAGCGGACCCAACGGGTAGCGAAGAGCCGATCGTCAGAAGTCGGGCAGCAGGCACTCGGGCATCGCGTTTGACGACGATGCAGAGACGAGTCGAGCAATAGAGAAAACTAACAGAGATTTATTTACATGGTGATCGAAGCGATTTCCGGTCCCACAATGAGCACTACGGCTCGTTTTAAAGGGTCCCGTGTCCCCAGGTCCCTAGTTGGGGAACTTGGTTTAATGAAAAGCGTCCAATCACTACCCTTTTGGGTCACGTGCACTTTCTTCGGGAACCACCCACCGAGACGTCCCCGACACACCCTCGCCACTTCCGGCGCCTGGCCGTTCCTGCAGCAGCGATGACAAACACGAAAGGCGACCCAGGAGGAAGGGGCGAAAACAAGGCACAAGTCGAAGCAGCACTTGCGAAAAGAGTTCCGCACAATGGAAGAGGAGGCGTCTTCAGAACGGCTGGTACACAGGTGGTGGGGCTCGCTGTAAACAACAGCAGCCGCGTCCGCCGCCGCGCACGGGCCACCCAACAGGACACCCAGACACACTCTCGCCGCCTCCGGCAACTGGTTGTAATGGGCTTTGCCACTTAGCGCACGACCCTCTCGGCGCCGCTCTCCCTATGCACACAATTGAAAACATACGCGCGCCGTGAACCCGAGGAAGCAGCTTGGAGCAGTTTGGCCAGACCAGCGGATGTCCGTCCGAAACCCACGGTCCCGAGGCTCGGGATATTTCGAAACGTAACACTCCTGAGGGCGTCCCTGAACATTACCTGCGAAGTAGGCCTTCCTTTGACTATGCGCTGTAAATTTTATGTAACCTTCTCCCACCTCTGCAAATGTGTCCCGTCGGTGCGCATCGCCAACGAGAGCGTAATATTCCAGCTGTCGGTGCGGTTCTCACAAAACTATATAACTCGCAATAAAAAGTGCTTCCAGACTGTTGCAAGTGACTTCACGAAAGAATATCTTCAACCTCTCTCCATCCCTACACACTACAGCTTTTGCTGAGCTGCTTCGCTCTCCGAATTTCGCGTGTTTGCATAATAGGCGTTCCGGCTTTTCTGTCTTTTCTTTTTTTCGTAGCACAAAAAGTGCAATCAATCTTCGCACATTGGGGTGGCTGGAGTAATTTTCGAACTGCTTCCACAGTGGTTTTGTTATTTAAATCACGGAACGCGCTTTTGGCGCTGTGTAAAGGTTCGTAGCACTTCGCTTCTGCACCTCCTCTAGTGAACTTAAATGTCTTCAAGAGATACCTTCCTGCAAGGAAGCCCGTCTTTCACCACTCTGCGTATATTTACTAGACATGATATTAAAGCGCCCAGAGCCATAACTTGGGCGTTTGCTCAGCATATAGGTTTGAAAAAAACTGACACCCCTCTGAAAACGACCAGGCAATGTTGAGCCCGGTCCAAAAAAAGCCAGCTCTCAATTCTGTCTTAAAGCGCAGAATAAAACCAAAACACTATCGTCGCAGTGTCAAAAATAAAGCAGCGTTCGCATTTCAGATACCTTCGTTTTTTTTCTGCGATTTCTATTTTTCTGAGATAAATACCTGTTTACGTCGCGTGGCATCAAGAGACGCAGTCCACTTTGGAATAAAAAAAAAAAAGCCCGGGAAACCAAAGAGCAGAAAGAGGAGGCAGGAAGAAAACGAAACAATATTACACATTGCTTTCACGAAACGCGGCGGCTGGGAGCACCCAATCGCAGTGGATTTCACAACGTCCATTTGAGCCTTTTCTTATCCTTTTTTTTTATTCCCAGCCACTTGTTGTCGTGCCTACGGTGCGCGGCCGCTTTTATCCGAGAATGGAAATCTAAGCGAAGGAACTTGCAAAAGAAGAGAGCGCGTCCACTGACTCCGACAGTTCCTCGGCAGTATCCTTGTGTTCTCTCGTCGCTATTTGCCTCTTCTTTTTGCGTCGCTCGCCGCCATCATCCGTGGACGGCGTTTTATTTCTCGTTGCAACAAAAGGCTCGCGGAGCATCCGCGAACGCCGTGCGACGTGAGATGCGAGATAAGGCGCTCCGTCGGCTGCGGTCAGCGCAGGCAATGACGGCGGCGGAACCGCAGCGCGAACCTGGAAGAAGATATATCCGGTGGCTTCCGAGGGGGCGGTCCGTCCCGGGAGGTCTTCGGGAATCACCTGCGGGGAACCACAATACACATCCGCCGAAGGCTATACGGCTTTTCTGTTTTCGTCGCTCCGCTTCCTGCTCCGCTTTCTGCTCCACTTGCGCCATCCCCAAGACCGAAAAGAAGGGGCTCATAGGCTGGGAGAAAGAACGAAGCGAAGGATATCCCCTGGAGGGAGGAAAGCTGGAGGGAACGAAGCGTGCGCCTTTCCTCCCAACCGCCTCCACCACCCTTCCCTTTCCTTTACCTTACGGCAGCCCCGCATACACACCCGGAACGTGCGGCCGGCCGTGCCCGATTTGGTGAGCGCCTTCTGTTGTGGGCGGTCGTGATTGCGGACCGAGACTCTTGACACCCGTGTGATGCTACAGAGGCTGTGATTATTTCTCACCAACAGAATGCACCCTTTTTCTTTCCCGTTCCTCTTCCGAGGAAGACCGGAAACGTTCACGAAACGCGGATCCACCAACCGAGGCCGCGTCGAGTATATACTTGGGCTCTCTACATGCGACTGATTGCCAGTCGGCGGGAAAATATATTAATTTTTTTACAGTTGCCACTGTGCCACCGTCTTTCAGATGTAGAGAAGCGTTGCTGAGAACGCCGTGGAGGATTGCTTTTTCATTTGCGTCGGCATTTAGGTAACTGTTCTGTACGGAACCGCTTTCCGCAGCTAAGAGAAAACGGAAGCACTGACGCACAAATAAGGGACGTGTCGTCAGTACTAACCTAAGTGGTATGAGGAGTAGTTAAAGAGTAAGGTAAATAACCGAGTACGCAATACGACGCACTGACGCCATCTTTGAGACGGAAGCATGCAAGGCACATCACAGCAATAAAAAGAACGCAACACAGCGTAGTCTGAGCAAAATGCTCGATCATAATTTGCAAATGCGCCGTAGTAAGCAGAACTCATAACTCAAGTTCGACCTCGTAACTCAAGTTCGAGTAGCGTCTCCGCCTACGGCGCGTTTGGCGTCAGCTGGACACTTCGACGACAGTATACAGATCCGCACCGAGAGCAGCGGTGCGCGTGATTGACACGGGTGCGCGTTTGGAGACAGCACAACTGCGAAAGCTGTCCCTTCCTCGACACAGAAAAAGCACGCGTTTCGCCAAAAAAAGAAAAGAAAATGCGTTCGCATGCAGGTTGATTGCAGCAGGGCCTGGCGTTAGCGGACAAAAGGGAACTGCGTCGACACAGAGGAGCACGGGATGAAAGCGTTAGAAGGCATTCACATAAGAAACATTCCATTTAATCTCGAACCAAATGTCTGTATGCCATTTTTAACGGTGTCTTGTGGCGTCCGTAGTGTTCGGGAATCAATCAATCAATCAAACAATCACTCAACCAATCAATCAATAATAAATCAATCAACAATTAACCAATCAGTCAGTCAGTCAGTCAGTCAGTCAGTCAGTCAGTCAGTCAGTCAGTCAGTCAGTCAGTCAGTCAGTCAGTCAGTCAGTCAGTCAGTCAGTCAGTCAGTCAGTCAGTCAGTCAGTCAGTGCTGTCTGTTCGGGCAGTCAAAACACTTTCACTGGCATATTCACAAAAGTCACTGTTGTGCGCTAATGCTTTCAGGCATTTATCCTGGCGCATTGTTCACTCAGGCGCTGGGCTATGTGTTTATGGAATATCGTTGCTGCGCACTATTATAAGGCCTCGGATATGCTTTTCATTCCTCCCATCTATTCCGTCAAAATAAAAATGAAGGTGACAGTCTGTCTACTCACTAAAAGCATATATGCAATACACGGATTGCTTTCCGTCCACAGCACTTCCATGCAGCGCGTACACTCAAAGCAATTGCAGTGGCATTTTATTACCGTCCGAGTGGGACCATGAACTCGGTTGTAAACTGGCTCCGATGGGAAATCTGATAATTGCATGTGCATTCCGGACAGCCGCCATTTCGCGAGTGGTGCTATAGAGACAGCAGCAAATTGTTTTCCTTCGATGACTCGCTGTTGTTGCCACCGTCCCTATGCGGCGACATTCGTACCTTTTTTTCCCTCGCAATCCACGTACATGAATACCACCAAGTTATCCTGAATAAATGTTGTAAGCCACCCAACTACTGCATTACTGGAAGAGTTTGCCCCACATTTTACCAACGTAACTTGCTCCATCGGGTTTGACCATCTTTATCCGATCACTCTTCCACTTTTCCAGTGAGACGAGAAAGGTCGCCATGCATTTGGCAAATTGGTTCCTGTGAATGTGCAAATTGGTTCCTGTGAAAGCAATACTACGATGATTCTTTATGATCCATTGCCAATTTTTTTAGGCCATTAGCCTTCGCCTCTTTCGATCAGAGCCTTTTGTGCTACTTCTGAATCTCCCTAGAAAGCAATCATGCTTTTAGAAAAGCACGGGGCACTTTAACAGAAGCCATGGCGCTCTTGATGGCGTACTGTGTTGTGGTTTTGGTGTTACTTCAGTTTCTTGGAAAGTGCATAGAAACTCGAGAGGTAGAGAAAGCTTTCAAAGCTGTGATTATTTCCAATTAGGCTTTGCCATATTCAGTTTATTAAATATTAGATCACTTCTTTTTGCTAAAAAATAAGAAAGGATTTCATATCTGACGTTCGCTGCACAGAACACAGAAAAAAATTGCGTATGTCTAACAAGCAATTTTATATTTTTGCGTTCATATTTTGTAGCTTATTCCACAAAATAAGACAATACTCTTTCTCAACGGGCCTTTTGAAACAAAACCCTTAGCCCAACACATGTTCAGTTTTATGCGATATGTCCTTGAGCTTGCGCAGCACTTAAAACAACGCAGAACATGAGGCGCAGTTTCCTCATTTTTCCTTTCTTCGCGTTTATCATGGAGGAGAGTTTAAACGAATGCAGCAACTGAAGATTCAAATGCCTTTCACGGGTAGCTGCGTGGATAGTAATTTCAAACTAATTTTGAACGTGACGTTACCGGCGTTCGTTTTTCCTTGAATACCATCAGTAAATCGATTTGATACGTTTCGGTTTAGCAACGCAGACTTGAACGTTTCAAGCACACTTGCAGAAAGTGCGTTAATAACTGTATCCGGTCAACTGTAGTGTCAGTCTGGCTCAGGCTCTTTTCGCGAGCACGATAGGTGGCTCAAGCGGAGTGCTTGCCCTGCTCTGTCCGTGGATGTGATCTATACTTTGATTAATGAAGAAAGCTGTGCGAATTGGTACAGATTAGTGATGTAGCAACAGCGGGGTTCGCAGACACGGACGAAGGAACAATGCAGACTGGACAAGCGGGGTGTCGTTATATTACTTATGGAATACTTTAGTGCCCGATGCGTCATGTCGCTCCTCCGCTGTAAGTGTTTTTTTTCCTCTACTCAATGCGCACATGCGTGCTCACATTGAGAAGTGTGTCCCTGATCTGCGACCTAAACGCTGTATGGATAAACGTTGTTGCGGGAAACTCCAAACGTATGTGAACACTGAGACGTGACGGCTTCGGTGAACGTCGAAAAGTGGCCGCATCTGGTTTTGTGACTGCCTGTCATCTAGAAATCCTCGCGACATGCCGCTAGTGGAAATTTGACAGCAGCGTCGCGCCGAGATGACGCCCTTCGAGTAATGACAGGCTTTCTCGCAGACACAACTGTCATTTCCTTTGTTCGCTACGGTATTCTACACCAGGGATTTATATCTCCTTTTTTATATTTTTTTCCCTTCGTGCTCTCTGCCTTCCGCCAGACGGTCGTTGCATTCTTTCAGGGGCTTTCGAGGCATAATAACGTTCAAGCTGCTGGGCTACAATAGCAACAACAATAATAGCACATAAGAAGAATACTCAGGGTGGTGGCCCCACCAATCGAAGCCACTCAAGGCGTGCATGGCGATGAGATTTACTCTGGAGCTTTCGCCAGAGAGTGCCCCATTTGCCTGAGCGTCTAGCAAACTACTCAGGCCGCATTCGCCCCCACGAGCGCACGCCTAAAGAGCATCCAGTAGTACGCACTATTTCTGTTTTGCTACGCATGGCAAACCGCATGCTCACCGCAGTACGTATTCTCGTTTTGTTTGGCAGTGATGACCATAAAGACGAGGCGCGCAGGCTACGACTCTTACCTGAGCAATAGAGAAGACAGGGCGCCGAAAAGCAGCAGAAAGCTCGAGAGGAAGGCATTGGAACAAGGAGAAAGAGGAACAGGACGAATGGACTAGAAAGAAAGGAGGAAAAGCATGAGGCACGCAAGCGAGACGACTCGCACAGCGCAATCGCAGCCTGTTGCTCAAGTCGTTCGGACTCAAGAACCCAAGCACCACTTAATATCCTTCAGGTGTGGTGAGCTTTGCGGCCATTGCACAAGAATCTTGTGCTTTGTCAGCACGTGGTAATATAGGCAATCGAGTATCGTTCACCGCACTTATCTTTCTACACCAAAGCTAGACATAGAAGAAGACCATGCTGATCCGTCTCGCCACGTCTGCTGTGCGCCAAGCCGCTTGCGTCATGATCACGAATGAGTGCTTGGCCTTAAATCCGACATGTCGCCACAAACGACGCAGCAAGGTTTCTTCACGTCGCAGTAAGTGAGATGGAAGATGGCGCAGCAGTTAAGAGTCTAAGGAATGTAAATAAGTTTGAAGTCTTTATCTAGTTCCACAGTGTTCATGTCGCGAGCTCAGTCGTGAGCGAGCGAACTGCTGTGTTCATTCTTTAGATGTTAGTGGACGCAAATTAACTGTCATTATGACCTGATCGAACTGCCTCAACCGCGTGGTCGCTTCCAACGAAGCTGCTAAGTTTCGGCGGCCACTGGAATAGTATACGATGCAATATTTTGTGAGGGAACTTCGATGAATTTCTCTGATTTAGCAAACTAGCTGCGCAGGTCATCTCTAGCGCAGTCCAACCTCGTTGTCCTGGGACTCTGAGCGTCCTCTTCATTACCAGAGTGAATGGCATCAGGAAGAGCTGCAAACTCTGCATTCGTCGAAGTGATGGTGCCAGATGTCGTTACCTTGATCAGGAAAGGTTGTGCCGTGCTATCTAAATTGCGACTGAAGAGGTATGCCAGCATACCCAGCTACGTGACCAGATGGGGCGATGGCTGCTGATGGTCTTACAAAAACAGTAATACGTGTCGTAATTTAAAGCTGTCTACTGGTCAAGTGCACTTCCCTTGGTACGCGATGTGAAAAAACGTACTTGTTGGTGGCAAAAGCTGTTCGCAGTGGACCATGGTAGTAGCAGTAGTAGGTGGTTTTTCATTAAAATAATAATAATTAAGAATTAAGGAAGGAAAACATTTTTGCTGGCCCCGGCATCTGCCATCGATACTGAAGCACCTGAGCTGGGGCAGCAGAAATAAAGGATAGCAGGCAGAATGGAGAAATGAAATGAAAGAGGGGAGGGTACAGGAAGAGAGGAAGGGCACCATGGTCTTCAAGTGGAAATGGAGTGCGACGACCAGGAAGACACAATGAAGAGTATGGGTATTTGCTGAACGCTGTACGTGGCTAGGCTTAAAGCAGACGAGAAGATTGGGCGAGGAAAGCCTCGCGAGGGAGCCTCGCATGTTCTCAAGCTCCTTCTGTGGCCCTTCACATGCACACACGCACAA
The DNA here is from genome assembly GCA_030143305.2 of Amblyomma americanum. NCBI lineage: Eukaryota > Metazoa > Arthropoda > Arachnida > Ixodida > Ixodidae > Amblyomma > Amblyomma americanum. The sequence continues at coordinate 49,934 of JARKHS020030378.1, forward strand.
AAAAATAAAAACTTGTATGGTTCAAGAAACTTTAGGCTGAATCACAAAACTATGATGGGTTCTTGTCAGAATACGCGTGCTGCTGGGAGCTGTATTTATTTCTTGTTTTTTTTTCAAGCCGCCGCGGTGGCTGAGTGGTTATGGCGCTCGGCTGCTGACCCGAAAGGCGCGGGCTCGATCCCGGCCGCGGCGGTCGAATTTCGATGGAGGCGAAATTCTAGAGGCCCGTGTACTGTGCGATGTCAGTGCACGTTAAGAACCCCAGGTGGTCGAAATTCCCGGAGCCCTTCACTACGGCGTCTCTCATAGCCTAAGTCGCTTTGGGACGTTAAACCCGCATAAACTAAACTAAACTATTTCTTGTTTTTAAACGGCCAAACTCATGAATGCCAAGACACACAAAAAACATCTACGACATTAACACAGGCCCCGCCGCGGTGGCTCAGTGGTTAGGGCGCTCGACTACTGATCCGGAGTTCCCGGGTTCGAACCCGACCGCGGCGGCTGCGTTTTTATGGAGGAAAAACGCTAAGGCGCCCGTGTGCTGTGCGATGTCAGTGCACGTTAAAATCCCCAGGTGGTCGAAATTATTCCGGAGCCCTCCACTACGGCACTCTTCTTCCTTTCTTCTTTCAATCCCTCCTTTACCCTTCCCTTACGGCGCGGTTCAGGTGTCCAACCATATATGACACAGATACTGCGCCATTTCCTTTCCCCTCAAACCAATTATTATTATTATTATTATTATTATTATTATTATTATTATTATTATTATTATTATTATTATTATTATTATTATTATTATTATTATTATTATTATTATTATTATTATTATTATTATTATTAACACAGCGCACAAAGTGCTTTACACCGCGTAGTCTCGTTGCTTCAACAATTACATCGTCACCTTCAGCTGTGACTGAACAGCTTCGTCGTGAACCGTCGGGAAACGCACAGCCAGTGTTCGGAACCCGCGCTTCGTCTCACTTAGCGTGAATGAGCGGGGCACAAACCTTCTGTGGTTGTCATTAATTTCCCGCGCGCATGCCCTCCACGCACGGGGCAGAAGACGGCCCGCTCTGACGAAAGTGCTGGCGTTAACAAAAGTGACGTCTCGCAACGCTGCTGCGCGGCGAGGAGCGGGCCTCCGCAACAGCAGCCCGTTAGCGCGAGCCCAACTTGTAGATTTAATTAGTCGTAGTGGTAAACCGATTACACGAACCCGGCGAAAGGTCGGCGCCGTGCAGCTGTATACAAGCGCCCGCAGAATGCTTCACCCGCTGAGTTATATAGGCAATCATTTTTTTTGCGCAACGTGAGGGGCGCTTGCGCTCAGGTCGAACCAATCTAACTTTTCCCGTGCAGTTTTGCGCGGTGCTTCTTCCGAAGTAAACAGCGGCACGGGGGTCCGGATACCCGCGTTGTGTTTTAGCTCGCTTTTCCCCGACGTAGCGTCTCGCTACGCTCCTCTTATAGCCAGTACTTGGAACCGTTGTAATTGCTAACTTTCCGTCATCCATGCACATCATATGAAGTGGTTATGCACCTACGCTTCTCATTTTATCCGCGACTTAGTCCGGAGTTTAAAGTGAGAGGTGAGACAGTGTAATGGCGAACAGGTGCGATGGGCTATATATAGGTGCGATGGGCTATGGGCTATATGGGCGATGGGCGGGTTCCTTTCATCCTACCTAGCATTCCAGATGAGAAGCGAGTCATATGTGTGTAAGCTGCTTTGAACTCAAACGTCTCATTGAGGTAAACAGGGCCTTTGAGAACACGCAGCCCTTTGTCACCGCTTATTGCTTCGCGATTTTTAATATATTCTATAGCCAACTTATTTAACATACTTCATAAATTATATTTACCGTTGTATAATCAAACTAGGCGTTCATTATTTCTTGCCAATTTCTGCAATATTCACGCGTCTACTGCGCCAACTATAAATTGTGGTATTTGCTTTAGAAGCCCCACTTGAGCGGTGCACTTTGGTACCTTGTTATACATTTCCCTCACATGTGTTCAATGACCAATTTTTGGTAAAGAGATGCTAATAAGGTTGAAAAGTTCAAAGACGCCCAGCGTCATTTGCTTTCTCTTTGCCTTTTCGTAAACGGCGCCAGTCATTTTTTTTTGTTTAGCGCCTAAGAGAGCGCATTTGTGCTCTGCCTTTTTTTCTGTGGAAAGGCGAACGCTTTTCAGGTCATAAAACTCGATCGTGTTCGTTATTGCGAGGAAAAGAAAATTTTCCTCTCAACTACAACTTTTTTTTTCGCGCATTTCATCTCAACTTCCCGCGTAACCTCTCATTCTTGCGGCGTGAGTTGAAAGTGTAATCGCTGCCAGCCCCTACGTCGTTCAAAGGCGGCCTTTTCTCTTGCTTTACTTTAATTTTTATTTTCACTTTCGTCCCGGCGCGGCAGCGCTTCACACGGAAGCGCCCGCTGTGTTCGTCTCGCTCTCCGTGCTTTTTTTTTCGTCCTCATCGCCAACTCAGCGCCAACTAGGCGCACGGTGAAAAATGCAGAAGCGAAGGCAGCACTAAATGTTCGCTCTATAGGTACTTCGAGAGAGCGCCGATTCTTGCTTTTCGAGCTTTCCGCATATCCTTTCGCCACCGCATTTCCAGTCCGTTTCTGCCGGGGGTCTGCGGGAACGTGCCTGCTTTCCCCGTTTTGTACCCGGCATTTCGGCTGCATTCTTCCAATAATGTGCTCTTTGTGGCGCCTTTCGCAACTTCTTTTTCCTGGGAAGCGAGTCCGGCGTTGTTGAATATCCAGAAGCACTCCCGCGTGATGGCGACCCAACTGTAGAGCGCTGTGCCTGCCACCCGTGACGCTACCGCACGCAAGTAAACAGCCAACTCTCTCGTTCGCGCTGTCCACTGCGCAGTCAGTCGCAGATGAGTGATCTTAGGTGCCTTGTCAATGCCCGTCGCCTTACGTATGGCTTGTACCGGCCCACTGTTCACGTGTCTCCGGTTTCTTGGGAAAATATCGGAACAGACACATTTGCCAGCCCTGCAAGGGACAGGCAGGACATAGTGACGGAGCTCACAGTTGCGGTGAACTAGTAAGGAATGACTGCGGTCTTGTTGGGTCAGGTTTGTCCGCATGGTGGCGTCACGGGGTAGGTGTAGGACTCGGCAAAAAAAAAAAAGTAGCCGCCGCTCTTTCATGGCTCTTTTAAGGGGGCAATTCTACATTCGGTATGTATTTATACTGACTTAAAGCTGTAATTGAGTAGTCGCGCTTAAAATAATCAGCCGTTTACTTTGGAGCTGTCACAGCCCGCGACACTTTTTCCTTGTTAAGAAGCAGGTGAAAGTACAATATTCGGCCGCTGCATATCAGGTAGCAGTCCCTGACAGAGCAATTTTCAGGCGCTTTAGGAGCTACTGCATCCGCTCTGCTGAGTGTGTGTGTATACGTACACGTTATTACTCGTTGTCAGCTTTGGCTATTGCATGGCTGTAATGTAGCGCAAATTGCTGGACCTTATATTTGGAGACCTTTGCGACGAGTCGCCTGGAACACTATCAAGACAGGCTGTGAAGTAGGCGCGGAAAATTCTTTTACACAGACGCTCTGCTTTTTCACGGTACACGTGTGGAATGGATCCAGAGAGTACGTGTCCGTTTTCGTTTGCTTGATTTGGAAACTACGAGTTTTAAAGTGGATAAAATGTGCTCGTTTGTTTAAGTAACGACTTCTTACGCCAGAAATGACTGGGGAGAAATATAATTGAGATGCTGAAAGCAGTGTTGTGTCATGGTGAGGGACATATCAGGGCGTAACTAAAAATTGCTTATATATATATATATATATATATATATATATATATATATATATATATATATATATATATATATATATATATATATATATATATATATATATATATATATATATATATATATATATATATATATATATATATATATATATATCCGGGAGTATGGGAGTATCTTGGCAATATTGGCAAATTACTTTTTAAAAAAATTGAAGGGGACGCTTAAGCTCCGCCTTAAGGGTATGACGCGATAGCTGCAGTGGGTTAATGCCCATATATGTAGAACTGGTAATTCTCTATTTTACATTCATAAATCCCTGGGAGTCCTCATACCACTCCTGGCTCATGTGGTGCAGCGGTTAAGCGATGCACCACTGCCCTAGCTGCGATGGGAGGTGCTGCCACTGGCGGGGCTTGTGCGACTCAGGTTGCTCTTCCCGAGCAAAGCCTCGCGGCCAATAATTAGTTTACCTCCCACAGTGGGCAGGTTGTGATGACGCCGCAAGGTCATGTGACTTAAGTGGTCCACCTGCTACCTAAGTGGCTTACCTAGGTTGCATCTCTGGGGATTTTTTCGCGGATGTTTCGCTCGCGCTCAATCCACGCCGACGCCAGCTTTCCTGCTACAAGGGCTGCTTAAAGCGAAGCTTTAAAATTCGCGTTAAAATTTGAAAATTTCAAAACATAGCGCCCACTGAATGATGATTCGTAGTGGATATTTCGATTGGCTCTCATCTGTGCTATTGTCCGTTCATTTTGCGGTTCATTTCTTGGAGACGTTCGCCAGGTTTCAGGCGTAGCCCGTGAATTGTCACTCTTGGCCACTCGTTGTTTAGCGACCTACGAACGCTAGTCGCCGTGGCGTTCGTAGTAGTTCGCCTCCGACTTGAGGCCGCCGCCCTGCCGCGGATGCTGCCTGGGACGTTGCGTCGGTTTCGCACATTTCTTCTCAGCCTCTTGGACAAAACATTATATTCTGAAGTCATATTACGAACTGAAAGCAATAAATCTGCTAGCAAAACTTTTGGCCCCACCCAAATTTAAGTTATGCAACTGTAGACTGCGGTGTGAAAGTGTCTGCATATTTCTGTCGCGCCTTTTTGAAATAAACGGTGATATTTCCTGCCTGTAAAAGCGAATCTCAACAGACTGTTAGAAAAGAAAAGGGATGCAAAGAAGTGCTGCAGGTCGCCTGTGGAATAGCTGTTGGTGCAGTGCGAATTGAAACGATAGCTGCAGAAACCGTCGTCCTCCATCACGTGAGTGGGCTCATGCAGTGCCTTGATGTTATTTAAAGCCCACTCGTGTTTTGCTTTCTCCTCCCCTGTGACGACTCTTGTTATTCTAGAGAAGGAGACGTGTAAGCGCTTGAAAGAAACGCGGGCTACTACTTCTCGCATTGAGAAGTGAAAGCCACAAAGCGTCGTTAAGAAAGCTGAAAGCAAAATAAAACAAAAACAAAGCGCGTAGCAGCACAGTACTAATAGATAAGATGTGTGTAAAATGGAGAAAAATAAAAATCGCGAACACATCGCGAACGGAGACACACCTGCAACCCGTTAATGCATTCTCTGCATAATGGCTGCATGCCGGCCTCTAGCAGCACACCTGGCACCACGCAACTTTCTAAGAAATGTGTTAAAACAAGGGATAAAGAGCGACAGTGAAATCAAACAATGTGCACAAAGTTGCAGGTCTTGGACATATGTTATTTCTTGCTTTATTCGCATCTAAACGAACAACACTGCACAGTGTCCATTGGCGCCCGACCTTTTTATGGTGTCTTGATCCTTATCAGTGAAAAAAAAAAGGCAGAAGGCGCAGGTAGGGCTCACAAGGCAAACGGCAGAGTTTCGCAGCGGGCTAGATCAAGAACACTAGTTAGGAATTTTCGGCTACCACTTCGCAGTATGACGCAATGTCGGCACTAAGATCCTGATAAAAACTGGCATTAAGACGTTCTTGCAACCGGGTTATCCGCGTGCAGTGAAATCTACAGCGATTGCTTGCTTCAAATGGAGACTCCAGGCATAAGCACTTCCCGTCAGTCTTCGGTAAGTGAGCAGCTTGATGGCTGCCAAGCGAGACTTCGCGTTTCGTTCGACTTTCAACCGCTTCAGCGTGCATTCTTTGTGGGTTATATTTTGGATTAAAATTGACCCCCTGCATAGAATGGTCACGCGTTGCCGTAAGCGTAGCGACTAAATTTCCGTTGCGAAGCGCTCGCGGAAAAAAACAAGAGCAAGCTATTTATGGTTTACTCCGTTTCTGTTTTTTTCATTATATTCAAATTTTGTGACTCGCGGTGTAAAAACTGAGCCATCCCGTAACCATTCCAGGTGCACGATGGTACTTAGGCACACATTCAACCTGGCAACGAAATATGCCCGTCAGCTATCCCCGGGCATCACAGAGTTGTCAGCTAGAGTTGACGTACGGGAACAGAGAACTCCCCGTATGGACAGCTTTTGCAAAGGCTGGAGATTTCCCAGCAAAATCGTCCCATAGTTAGTTTGCTGTTTACCTCGGCTTTGCGACAAGTTCACTTGCCTTACCGCAGACCCCAGTTGCTCAAGCTTTAAATCTCCGATGATCCCTGTCTTGACTGAAGGCACAGGGAACTAAATAACACAAACACGCGATGGAAACGGAAATTTTCAAACGCGCTTACTTAAGCGTGATTTGGACGCTCCAATTCATTCGTGCACAAGGAGAGGCGCTACTCGCACTGGCAATCTGCACCAAAGTCTCTCTTCGCTATTTCGCTTCGAGCATATACTTTTTAGGCCTGTAGCGCATGTCGCTGTTTTTTGTTGTTGTTTTTGCTCTTCCGTACAGTTTCTTCCCCTTCACGTTGTCTCGGGCGTCTTTGTGCTCTCTTTCCGTGGCAAAACAACGGCAGCTCGGAGAAGCCTACGCGACGGGCGACCGCGCTCGAGCAAACCGTGCTGCTCTCGGCGCGTTGGAGAGGGCCGTGCGCGTGGCCCGGGCCGCGCTCCTCGAGGCACTCAGCCCATGTGAAACGCCAAGGGCACCGAGCCTGGCCGCCTCTCCTCTGCAAAGCTCTCGGCGGCTGTCTCCGGCATGCAGTGTCTCGCTATCGATCAGTCAGCATTCTGCGTGCTGCCGCGATGGCTTTGAAGGTTCACGGTCTCCTCCCGTTGAGCCTCTCTTCGCAGGGCGGTCGGGCACTTGATGAAGTTCTTTTGCGCCGGGCTTACGAAGCGTTGACACCACCTGTAGCTGAGCGTCTTCGCGCGGCGCTGTTGTGGTGGAAATCTCTTCTCTTTTTATGCGGGTAACGTCAGGGAAGGTCGTCGGGGCAATATTTGGGCCAAACGCCACTTCAAAGTGTCTTCGCCCCGGACGAGAGCGTTAAAAAGTCGAGCCTTTGACTTGGGACGTAAGAATGGAAAGATGAGCGCCTCTGTAGAATGGTTTACTTCCTTTTTTATTTATTGCCCTTTGTTAGTTTGTTCACTCTAAAGACCTGCTCGAAGTTTTTGATGTTGTACACGCTGATTTTGATGCATGGGCTTCAAAAATGAGCGATCGGTCGGCGTCCTGAAGGGACCAAAGATTCGCGGCACAAGGTTTTTGAGGAGAGGAGCACTAGCCGCGGTTGAGGTGCATCGCGCGTCATGCGAAGCTCTTCTGGCAGGCAGTCTGCACGAGTGCGGAGTTGTGAAACACATGACGTGCTTCTGTTATTTGCGATACATCGTCTGGATTTGTTACGGTGACCTTGACCATATTTAGATTAATGAAGGCGAACTGATTGCAGAGGGAAGGCGAACTGACTACAGAGTTTTTTTTTTCTTTTTGCATTCTCCGTCTACTTGCGCAAAGTGAACGCTTTAAAAAGTAGGACCTCTTGTGGCTGGCAAGTCAGCGACTTAACGCTCTGTTGCAGTACCCGAGATAACGTGCTTCTTACGCACCTGCAGCTGCCCAAGATTGACGGCACACTGATGGCTCGGTCGGTTTCAAACAGCTTCACGCAATAAAAAGACGCATTGAGCGTTTCACTACAGCGCTGCTCATTATCTATTTTATTAGAGCATAAAACAAAACGAACAGGATAATGATGGTGGCGTTGACGGTCTTAATTTTTAATCCGATTACTCTCAAACGGCGTGTCCAATGTTCTCGCTTAGCGGAGTGAAGCCCCTCTTAAATTTACATTTTCTGCGCACCATATGATTCACCGAGACATTACTCGCACGGTCATTCGTTGCGACTCTGCGCCATTTCGTGACAAGGCATCCCCATCGGTGACCCGATAGCTGTCTTCGGTTGCACGCGTATAAACATACCTTGGCAACATAAAGCGCGCTCCGTTATTGCTTGCCAGCCAAAAGCAAATATCCTGTTCGCGAGACCGTTCGTGACAAAAGGGCGGAACGCTTCGCTGCTCTCGGATGTGCCTTGTTGCGCATAGAGATTAATTCCGATGCAGAGCGGTACAGGCGCACAAAGAGATGCCTCTATGGCGGCCGACCTGTTGGAGCTGCTTTAGTTTCGCCGCTACCGAGAAAGCAAGGGATGGCTCTCTTTATTCCGCGTGCTCCGCGACGGCACTAACCATCCGCGTCGTCTTGTTATTCCAGCGCGCAGTGCCAAGGGCAGTCTAGCCGATAAGGCACAGGACACGCTCGCAATGCCTCGTCTTCTCGTTATCTCCGGCGGGCAATAACGAATAGTGGCCACGCTTTTCGGCAGCACTGCAGCAGCAATGAAGTGGCCGCCCGGCCGGGACACTTAATGAAAGCGAGATGAGAGCCGCGCTGCCTGGGAGACGGCGGGGACGACGGCAAACTGGACGAGACACACGTGATTCTTTTACTCGGGATTGGATGTGTCGCAACAAAAACAACCACGACGGCGCATCAAGAGCGATGAACGCACTCGCGCTTACAAAGGGGCAGTGGCTAAGAGGGGGAGTGTGGGGAGGAGGACAAGAAAAGAAAGGGGGGAGGGGGTGTTAGAGGATGAGATGTGACCCTGAAGAGCTAAGTGGCGCCTTTGTGCCGGCAGGACGGTTCGGAAAGGTCTATGGTCAATAAGCGGCAGCGTCAAGAGGTGCACGTCGCGGGCGTTCGTTGTGGCATTAAAGAGGGAAAGAACATTTCGCAAATCCTGTCCCCGAAGGACCCTTCCGGTGCAGGGCATCGTGTCCCCGCCCGTGACATTTCAACACGGTGCATGATACAGATCGAGATCAGCATGGTTCGTGCAGTGCGCACCAAAGGGTGGCGCATACAAGTTGGCTGTAGGCTGAACGCAAGAAGAAAAAAAAAACAAGGTCAGAAGGACGAAAGTGGATAACAGAAACGGCACCACCACCACCAAGAACAACAACAACAACACGCCGAAAGCCAATCGTTCCGCGGCATGGTTTCTGGTGATGAAATTTCTCGGCCGAGACAAGCGAGGCGACTAACGCACTCAGGGGCAATTTTTGAGGGCCCCGAGGCGCGTTTCGCTTATTTGACTCGGACGGAGAGCGACTTTCATTTCGCCCCAGCTGTGTCCCCGGGTGGCGGTATAACGCGCCCCGCTGAGCACGCGGCAATTCGCCTCCTCTCCCCCCCCCCCTTCCTCCTGCCTCCCATCCTTTCCCAGCCCCTGCCCCTCTGCTGCGGCTTCGCAGGCTGCAGTCGTCTCCTTGGCGTTTGAGCAGCTCGCCCGGAGGGGGAGAACACGTCAACAGCGGCGGAACGGCAAATACCTCGTTAGGTTTTCGAAGTTCCGTTGCAAGATGCCAGACACGCGGGGCCTCCCGTGAAGCGGATATGAGACGCGGCCGGCAAATTGGGAGGTACTCGAGTAGCGATCCTCGGCTGCCGCCTCGGATACGGGCGGGGTGCGGAGCCTTGCTGCCAGTTACGCCTTGAATACACGCAACCTGAGGAGCGCGCGTTGATAGTTACCTACTGTTCCAACTACGTTGCTGGCGCGCTGTTTGCGATGCGCCGTGGCCGCAGCACAAGAAAAAAAAAAGGAAGGGAGGGGGGGGGGGGTTATAGAGGGAGACCGAAGGAATGCGGTCGTGAAGAGATGAATTCGATGCACCGCATGGGTGGTGTGCCATCCTACTTATGGGGATTCGCTGTCCTACTCGTGCTGACTGATAATTAGCGCCATTCATTCAACACGGGCATAGAGCATCCACCACGACGCATCACTGGTTAACGAGCTCCGCTTCGGAATTCCAGTGTGCGCGTTCAACAGCGGCGCAGGAAACGCCTGGCTTTCAGTTGGTTCTGAATGCAGAAGACCCACTGCACCGAGAATTTCGGCGCAAAGTATAGAACTCATGGCCGTCGAAATTAACCGGAGCTCTTCGTGCGCAGTGCACGTATGGCACATGCGGGGATTCATGTTCTAACCTGGGACGAGTTATGCTAACATCCGTATAACTCAAGAAAAAATAATGATAAAGCAGCGGTAGCGCTTGCGCTGCGGAAACAAACAGGACGCTGACGAGTGTATACAGGCAGCCCCGAACGCTCGCGGCGCACGGGAAGCCCAATGAAGCAATTTCCCGCAGCTTAAGCCATCGGATTGAAAAGGGATTCGGGAGTTTGCCCTCGTCATTGCAAAAAGCAAAGGCCGTGACTGGCTACTAGCGAGTACCGACACAAAATTTCCGTTTTTAAGCGCTCCTGTACTTCGCATACATATTCAGCTTGCTGCACACGTAGAAGGCTCGGGATTACTTTGCTGCATGCTGGAAAAAGTAAAGCAGTGACATATGGAGCGGATGCTGTTGGAGCTCAACAGACGTTATAAAGGTAAACAGAGGCGAGCAACGAAATTCGTTTACAAATTGGGGCCGTTTGCTTGTGTCATAGTTAGAATGCGCTGGCATCTGGCCGATGCGACACGCAGCTACACGTTGGTGCAGATGGCACCCGACAAGCAGCGTTATCAGCCGCGACGAGAATTTTCAATAAACTTTCTATACCCATCGGAGGACAACACCTCTGCTTCCCACAGACGGTAGTAACACCGGACAGCGGAGCTTTTTTTTTTTTTTGAAGTGTCGATTATTGTACAAAGCATACAAGACGTGACATATGTAAACACGAAAAGATGGGAAAATACGCGGAATGAATGAAGTGAAACCAGGCTCCAAGGATTGCCAGTCACACACTAAGCCCAAGATTTCCAATATGGGAGAGCGAGAGAGATAACGGGAAAAGGGAAGGCAGGGACGTTATAACAAGAAGGGTGTTGTTCCTGCACTGGAGAATATGGATGAGGAGATTGAGAAGAAAAAGAGGGAAGGGCCGAGGTGCACACTAACAATTGGTCCCTCAAACCAGTTCCTCTCAGGAAGCAAAACAATGCCTTACCGCTCCCCTTAATCCTCGTGAAGAATGGCTACCCCGTGCGGTTAGTCCCTAACGGAGTAACGGAGCTATGGCAACGCAGTTAGTTCCCAGTGGACTGTTCCACATTTACTCCTTAGTGGCTCATGCAGACTGTAAGGCTCGAGATGTGCTCGACGAATAGAGCTGCCTCGAAATAAAGCTTTACTGCCTCCCTAGCCGCAGTTAGGCCCACCCTAACGCGGGACTTCCCTGCGCTAAAGGTGAGTGCGGGCACATGTCTGCAGCTCGTACCCTGATTAACATTACTGGCGCCGCCTTTCTCATTTATGAGATAGAAGATCATGCAACTCATTAGCAGACAGGGGAAAGCTAAGCAAAACATGCGATCGACGTAATACTAAAGAGGACCTCGTTTAGGAGGTCGCAGAACCGTTGCGCGACGGCCGATGTCCACCACGTCGCCTTTGCCCAAGAGCTGCTTATGCACTGTTACGCTTGCGTTGGGGCGGGGCACGCGGTCTTTTGGCGTGTATGCGGGTTCCTTTAGGCAGAGAAACCTGAGCTGTTGTAATCAGAGCCATAGCGCTCGCAAAACGAGAGGTGCAGGGTCAAGCCCCGTACCTCAAGGAATCGGCCAAGGCTCAGATGTGCGCATCGGCGCGCTTGTGCGAGCTCTACCCGCCGGAAGTAGCAGGAGGTCACTGCTGTTAGAGCTGAGTTTCAGGCGGCGGAGCGCCTGCAGCAAAGACGAGCGTCGTGGTGCGGTCTCCTCCCGGCAACATTTGGGACACGCGTTTATAACTGCTTGACTGCGTTTGAAGCGAGGCGCCGGGTCCATACGCTGCCCAGGCACGCTCCTGACGATGACAGAGGTGAGGGCGCGAACCGACGACAACTCTTCCGTCCAGTTACAGCACGGTTAAGGCGCATCGTGTTAGTGGGGGTGGGCCCGGAAGCAAAGCTGCTGCAAGGGTCATCGCAAATTAGTGGAAGAAATAGTGCCAGTGAGCTACGCCAGCCAAGACACACCACTATTGTATATGTGTGAAAAGTGTGGCCTGTTTATGCCTAATTTTTCGGACCCAGTCTTATTTTGTTACACATCTTCACTTTTAGCCTCATTGGTACCGCAAGAAAATAAAAAAAACTTTATAGTGGCTCCAGCACAAAACTCGCGCGTATTTTGTTTCTTCGGTCCCAGCCGTCGCTTATGTAAAAGTCATGCATGCATAAAATAAAACAAAATTTACCATATAGTTAAAGAGCGGAGATCTTCTCAGTTCAGTGTGGTACGCTGACGAAACGGGTTGTAAGCCTGCTTTGCCACGCAAACTTGACCACTAATGCAGTTATGGTTTGTGAAATACCCCGTGGTCAACCGTCGCCGTCCTTTAACGGATGAAATTCTGATCGTTAGTTTGTGTCGCGTTAAAACTGGCCACGCGCATCGATCGAAATCCAAGTATCCGTGCAATTTCTCGCTTTTGGAACAGATAGCTTGCTCGGATAGTTCTATCGCAATGCCCGGCTATGTCATCAAGAAGGGATATTAATTTCCACTGGTTTTATCCCGGGGCCCATACTGCATCAGCTTTTCCTTCTTTATATAGGCTTAACTTCAGCTCTGCGCGGAAATACATTTGCAAGAAAAGTGAGCAACGCGGTTGCCAGCAGCTGTTCTTTCATCGGAATTCTGCAGTTTTTTTTCTGGACGATTACTTATTCGCAGAAAACGAGCCCGTGCCATTGAAAGCAGTGCGCGACGTTCGCGCCGGAACCGCTGCATAGGGCACCATGTGGTACGTCGCTCAGAAGTCTGGTTACGTCAGCACGACCCACCTCTTTACTGCAGCGGCTGCATTATTATTTTTATTCATCCGGCAAGAGCTGTGGCTATCCCTCCCCCCGAGCCAGTATGCGGCACACGGGGCATGCCTAACGCTCAGACTGTCGGCTCAGGGGGCTATTGCCAGGGTGGTCGGCAACAAATAGAAGTCCACGGCTGCTTAGCGGAGAAATGAAAACAAGAACAAAGAAAGTACCGCTTTTTCGCAGGCATCGTGCGCGGCTGCCCGGCAAGGGTCGTTTCGCGGTGGGAGAGGGGACAGACTTCCCATTCTGCATGCGCCAGCGTGATCAATCCCGTACGGAGCCGAGACTTCCAGAGTTTGATTTTAATCACGAGGGCGAATTGCTCGGAACTGAGCGAAGTTCCCTAATTTGCCTAAGAAATGCCGTTCCGGCGCTGGAGTTGGGTGACGCAACGCGAAATGCGGATGCAGCACTTGTGCAGGTGAGGACCGGGTCAGCACTTGCGTCACCGCACCTCTACCATTGTGCAACCGAGGTGGTCTCACAAAGAACCCAAGCGGTGCTTGGCAACGGCTTCCGGGCGCAGAAATTGTGCTCGGTGGTCGCCTTCCAAGGCACCTAGAGGCGAAGCGATTGCGGACTCTGGGCTTGCTGGCTCAAGTGGTCTGAACGACTGCAGAGGCCGGAATGAGCAATTAACTACGAATTCCGGCTCACCAACCTCTTAGCCTGTACATTGAGGAACGCTACTGCGCCTTGCGAGTCGTGTGGAAGTCGCCTTTGCACGTTTTGTTTTAAAGGCTCCGTTACCCAGAAAATCCGGCATCGGCGTTTTCGGCGTTGCGAGCGAAAAATCACGGGCGTAGTTCTAGCAGGCGGTCTTCAGACAGAAACCTAGGAGGAAGGTCAGTTTATAGGAATTAATCAAAGCACAGTCTTGGATTCACCGAATACATTGAAGTTGAAAATACCAATATCCGTAACTTTCAACCTTTCGACAGGCAGTAAGCGCTGCGGTGCTCCATGTCTCTTGCTTTAAGGTCAGTATAGGTTTAATTGAGCAGTCCCTTATTTACAGAGAATATCGTGACTTTTTATTTTTGGCATTAGATCACCCGAAGGGTAGCTATGTGTTCGGAAGTAGCGGCTTAGTGCTAGTTACACGACGTCTAACCAGCTTCCACTCACCTTGGATTGCAAAAGGATTAATGGACAGAAATAGAGAAAATCCACTTTTCGCGTGAAAATGTTAAGGTTGTGGAAACATACATTCTAGGTATAATTACTGAATATTGTGATAATGGAGTAAAGTGAAATTTCACGACGAGGTAAAGGCACTTTTTCGCCGCCAAAGCCGAGAGGGGAATTATGTGCAACGACGCCATCTAAAAAAGACCGCCTAAAAAGAGTAATAAAGCCCTTATTTACCTGGAATCCGTCGTCGTCTCCAACTAATTTTGTTAAAAGCTAATCCTAATTGAGCTAAAAGCCACAGTGCAGATGCAAGGAACGAAACGAGTTTTTTTTTCAACTAGGGTCCCTGTTATAATTACGGGCTTTATCAGCGATCCAGTCATAAGTATGAAAGCTTTCTGCCTGGCTAGCGCTGGAGGAGGAGGAACAGAAAGGCGCAGTCAAATCACTTAGTAAAGAAGGAAAAACCAAGCCGACTGGACCATAGACTCCAGCGAGCGTTTCAATTCGCATTGCATGGCGACGGCTGATCTGGCCATTGAGCAACGGCTCGAAGTAATAAGTAATTACACGATTTCTGCTCCCCTCCTTCTTGTTTTTAACATTCCTGCGCTTCGTTCCTTCTTTGCTTTACGTCGGCTCATACTCACCACACTCCGTTGGAAAGCCCAGTGAATTTTTACACTCGAGGCGATGCGGGGCCGGAGAGGGTGTGGGTAGGAGTGGGACACGATGGATTGGATTCAAGGCTCAGGTTGGTGCCTGTTTAAGAAACACTGCAGAGAGCGATTAGCTGACGTTTTCACCAACGAGGAACCGATGTTTACTTGCTGTTTTTTTTTGTTATAAGCACGTCGAACACTAGCCATTTACGCACAAGTTCTACCAGTAATAGGGCGAATGTGCAAAAAACAACGCTCAAAGGCACATTCCTCACGGAAACCGCCACGTCGAGTTTGTCAGCAGCATACAAATGCCGGTAAGTTTGCACATAATTCGTCACACGGTGTCAGAGAGCTAGACTGCTGTGAAACGCCTCAGGGAAAACAAAGCCTACCCGTAATTAGCAAGCGTTTAGAAACAATGCTTGCGCGCAAGTCCGCGGACACAAGTACAATCTATGTTACAAAAGGTTAAGGTGTTGCGAAGAGAGCTGGTGTTAGAAAGGTGTGGAATAACAAAAGCCCCAACTATCGGTCCAACTGTTCACTTAGAACAGGAAGTTCTGTATACACAAGGTGCACTTCGGGTGCCTCCTAGAAGAATGTGTTCTGTACTGCAGAGATTTGGGGAACTGAGGACTATAAAAACCGTGATGTACCAACTCTAAGAGAGAGGCGCGCACAAAGGGTTCAAATAGTACAAATTTTAAAGCGAAGGTTAAATGGTTTTTGAAAATGCGAGGTTATTCAATAATTCGAATCTATGAAATTTCTAGGCAAAGCATGCAAAGTGGTTTTTCGCTAGCATTTAAAACGGCGACGCAATCAACGATTAAAACCGCGACGATGTTCAGGCTTCTCCCCACTGTGCTAGAGGAGTGCGGGAAAACTCGTAGTGACCTCATTGTTGCCGAAATTTGAGATATCCGCTGCCTTCGTCGGCGTGCTGTCGTGCGTCTTGCGATGCCGCCAAACAGTGATTCGTGAGCGATCCTTCGACGGCATTCGTGTTCTTTCTTGAAACAACCGTTTCTTCGCTGGAAATTTAGCGCCGCCGTACGTGACGTCATTATTGCGGCCTCAGCTGCCGCTGTGCACTGCAGAGAAGCCTGAACGCCGACGCCGTTTTTTTTTTGGCGATTACGTCACCATTTCAAATGCTAGCGCAAAAAGATTTCGTATGCTTTACCTGCAAATTTAACACATTCGGATCGTTTAAACTTACCGAATTCTAGAACCTCTTTAATTGCCCTTTACGAACTGTCTCGGAGTTTATTCTTCGATTATTGTGTCGGTCTTTGTGGTTCGACTGCCCCGCCATGTGATTGTATGTGCGCACAGTGTATATGAACACACGTTTGCCTCACACGTGATGATCTGATAAGATATAAGGGACGTCCCATGCGGCGAGTGCATGCTCACGCGTGTATTGGTTTAATGAAAAGAAAAATACAACTACGATGCGTATGGGGAACCTGCGCTGCCTTCGTGGCACTGCAATTGTTCCATTCGGTGACTCAAAACTGCTTTTGTCCGCCGCTTGGGCGGCTGCGAACGCGAGAACACATTCTGCGCGATTAGATACCCGCGTTTGGCTGACAGCATTCATTGCCTAGCTTCTCTCGGCGTAGCCCAGATAGCTGACGCACGGCACGTGCGCCTTCGACATAGCGCGGAGGCTCACGCCAATAAGCGCCTGAAGGTGGCGCGGAAAAGTACTATGAGTACTACCCAAAACTGTTTGCTCTTCTCGCTAGGCAGTGTGTTATGGCGCTGCAATCGGCACCGCTAACTTCAGAGCAAGTTCCCCATAGAGGGTAACTGTCTACCGCTGCAGCTGACACCTTCGTTAAACAGCAGCACTGAGAACTTATGCTGACTTCACCTAAAGACACATTATGCACATGCGTCAAGCGGAGACAGCGGCAAGTAATCACAGGCTTCATCTCTCATGTCTAACGATTGGCTACATATGCAGTTCAACGAAACAGCCCCCGAAAGAAGCCGAGAGGATAAGACTATGTACAGGCGGCGAAATCAGCAGCTATCTCGCGTGACCGCTGACTTTTTTGTTCGCCAGCGCCTTATACGGCGAAGCTAAATTGCGCGCAGGTTAAGGCTACGCACATGCTCACAAAACAGCGTCTGCTGGGCTGATCCTTTGTACGGAAGTCACCCAGTACATTTCAGATGAGCCAATAGCATGCGCAAGCGCGTCGTCGCGCGCACGCGTCTCAACTCAACCTCTCTGGGTGGTAAGAGGGTGGAACGTTTTTGTTCGTAATGCGTACGTGCTGGTAGTTAACGCTGTAGCAACCGGTCGAGGAATAGAATTTAAAAATATTCCAAGCAAGCTTGAACGTGAGATACCCCCCCCCCCCCCCCCCCACGAGATCTTTCGTTTCTTATATTTCTTGGCGTAAACGTTTCATTCGTCTGCAGAAAGAGCTTTTATCATCGCTATCCGCTTCGTCGGAGGATATCTGTTGCTGAAGCACCAGTCATCGTTGTCGATTTGGTGGACGCTGTTCTTACGACGCGCGCACCGTTGACGCGCGTCTTTTTACAGCGAAAGCTATTTCGAGAACATTTTAGCACCGGAGAACGCACTCCACCGCGGCGGCTGCGTTTTTATGGAGGAAAAACGCTAAGGCGCCCGTGTGCTGTGCGATGTCAGTGCACGTTAAAGATCCCCAGGTGGTCGAAATTATTCCGGAGCCCTCCACTACGGCACCGCCATCTTCCTTTCCTCTTTCACTCCCTCCTTTATCACTTCCCTTACGGCGCGGTTTAGGTGTCCGCTGATATATGAGACAGATACTGCGCCATTTCCTTTCCCCAAAAACCAATTATTATTATTAGAACGCTTCGCCACATCCGGTGTAATCTGCATGACGTCTTATGTCTTAGCTGCAGTTTCAATGGGAGGCTGGAATGCAGGAAGGGGCGTTGTCAGTCCTTGAATATGCAGTCAAGCTTGGCGATCACGGTTTATAAACGAATAAAGAATATAAAGAAAAGAATAGCCATTCTCCTAGGTAGCTCCCATATAAGCTCATGGGTTTGACACCTCGGTTTTACTTAACAAATTTTCCTACGACGAGTAATAACGAACCCCCAGAAACCCCACTGGCCATTTCGAACTGAGCGCGTCAATTGACCACTTGCGGGAAAGCGAGCGCCGCCTGTCGTGCAAACAGGGAAGCTCCGCTGGCAGTCTTGGTTGGAAAGGGGTTCTCGAGCAAACATGTGCAAGGCAGCGTGCAGCAGTTCACGTGCGCTTGTTTTGTTGTTTTAGTGTTGTTTCTTTGCCAGAAACGTGCGTGTGCTAGCGAAAGAGGATGGTAGATGAGCAGAAAATCCCATTTCCGCTTTTAAAAACGGCTGGAGCGAAAGAGGTTTCGCGTATTAGCTTGAAAAACCTCATGTGTGGCAATACCTGCACTCTGCTACCTCAACGGAACGCCGAATGACTAAATGAAAATGTGCATGAATGTGCGCCTATGCGCGGGCGAGTGTAACAGCATAATGGGGTGCACTTTCCTTATGCGCACAGACGTTTATGCTTGCGCTTCCTTGATAGGGCAGGAGTTTCTGCTAACTTCATACAGCATCTTTTGCCGCAGGCCACATTTACTTGATTAGTAAGCGCTTAAGCGACCCGTTGTACTATCTCAATCACTGCTCGTGCTGATACGGAAGAACGTTGCTTTGCGTGCTAACTTGCCGCAGTAGCGTTAGAATGGGCGGGTATACCCGAGGTTGCGCTCTGCCGTGCTCCCGCTGTTCAGATAGCACAGCTTGACATTGCAGCATATAAGGTGAATGTTCATACTAGTATATATCATTCGGTTTCACCGAATACACACGTGTGTCGATGGCAAAACTCTTCTAGAACGACCGAGCTGTGTACACTTGTCAGCAAGCGCGAAATGTAGCAGCAACACCCGTTTCGAAACGTGATGGATGCGCGCATTGCTCGCCCCATCAACGGCTTCGTCTTTTGCGCGTTGCATCTCGTCGCAGCTTTTATTACGTCAAATCTCGCTGTCGCAAAACGCGTGGTTAGTTTAGATAGAAACGCGTCGCAGTTGCATGGCAGTTACGTGGCAGTTACACCGCAGTTACAGCTCACATCAGTCGCCGCAGTACAACGCAGGAATACACGGCCGGCTCATGTTTTCCAACCAAAACCAAATCGCCCACAGAGGGCGCTGGCTGCGCCTTCACCGCGCATGCGCAGAAACTTTTCCGCAAATGGTCAATTGTTAACGGTGTCCGACATCCGAATAAGAGTTGCCAAGCTCATTGCAGTTCCCCCTTTTTCTAGCCACCTTGCTTGCACATGGCGCACTGCGAACGCGCTCCCCCCCCCCCCCCCCCCCCGCCCCCTCCGCTTAAACCTGTTTGGCAATGCGCTTGGAGTGCTTGACGGTATCGAGGCCCCGCATCAAGCGGCGGAAAACGGGAGCGCAAAACAATTTTCGTCCACCCAGAAGGCGGCCATAGCCAGAGCCTTCAGGCAGGAGTACGCATGCTTCACAACACATTCCTATTTCGTTGAAGGAACTGTTTGTGGCCCGCATGCTCATGAGCTGTGTGGCGAAGCCGAACAAAACAGCAGCTCCCGCTGCATCCCCTCTTTTACAACTGCCCGTACCGGCTTCAGCGCCTACAAAACGGAGCTAATTAATCTGAATAGATCTATGCTTGTGCTCTAAACCATTATTACTCCAAGATCAGTTTTCTATGTTCGGAACTCCATGAGGGCTGCGTAAGATACGGGCGCGTGTTGGAAAGGCTGGCATATTCGGTCGGTGTACTACGGTTAACACCCGATTTAACGAAGTGAAGAGCAACCGCGAATTAGTTCGTCAAATAGGGAAATTCGTAAAATTCAGGAAGGCATTTTTCCACCCTTTGAAATCTTATAGAGTAGCGGCAACCAAAAGCTACCGCGGCATCGCATTTGCCGGCAACCCGCGCCTGCGCGCATGAAAAGTTCACGAAAGCAGCCCGAATCGCTTATGCCTGAAAGCGCCATATGGTAAAACGTATTCGAAGCCGAGGTGGGAAGCGCCGCCGACTGTCCGAGCCCTTTGTTCCGTGCAGCGGCGCAACTTGCAGCCCCGTCCAAAAAAAAAAAAACCTGGGCCGTGACTGGGTCGCCTAGATGTTACTGCTGGCACGCTGCCAACAAGCTGCGAGCTGCGCGGGCAAATGAAGTGAGAAATTACCTTTTTTTTACTCATTTGTTCCCGAAAAACTTAGTTAAATCGGGTTTACCGGTCGGCAATCGGTTCGTTATGTCGAGTTATTGAGCCCATTGAGCCTTATGGGCAGTTCCCAGGGAATCAAAATTTGTTCTTTAGATCAGACACTTCGTAAAATCGCTTTCCGTTAGATCGAGTTTTAACTGTACGCATATTCGGCCATGCGGTGGGCGTTCGGTGCGCGTGTTGAAGGTTCCCGCAACGCAAATCGTCGGCACACTAAACACTCGCTATGTTGTCCTCGGTATACTCATTGGCAGGGAAGCCCCGCTTGCATGCCACAGTTGTAATTATGAAATCATAACGGTATAGCGAAGCAGCGGCTATAACGAAGAAATTGCTTGGCCCATTCGACTTCATCATAACGGGGTTCAACTGTACTACAGCCGCTCTCAGTTTGCAAAAGCCATCAAAATGCTGCCCCGTGTACCTGAAGCGATAATGCAAATTATACAAATATCATTGAGCGCCGCATTACCATAAGGTCTACATGCACATCTATGAAGATTAGATCTCGACGTAGAGGGTGCTATTGACAACAGTTTTTTTTTTCAGATTAGTAAAGCATTCTCGCAAGGAAGCAAAAAAAAAATGAAAGATCAATGTTTCTGGTCATCTCTTGTTTAAGCGGGCTTGGCCTGTTTTTAAATTTTGGTTTCTTGACCGGTCGCTGCAATGTGAACCTTCGGCCCGTAAAACGAGAAAACAAATCGTTACATTCAGTCGGCATTCAGGCATATTGGCTCGAGCCGCGTGCGCGCGATGACGTGTGTGCGCATGCTGCTGGTTTTGTCTGAAAATGCCGTTAAGGGGTGGCGCCCGGAAGAAGGAACAGCCTGGCAGGCGTCCCCAGCTACGCGCGCTATGTGAGAATGCGCTTAGCCTTGACCTTTTCCCAGTTTCCCTGCTACGTAAGGCGCGGGCGCAGAGAAAAGTCGGCGGTCGCGCGAGATAGCTAAAGATTTGGCCGACTGTATACATCCTCTTCTGTATTTGCGTGTCTCACTTGTTCAGCTGCTTAGCGAAGGCGATCAGCGTATTGCAGTGTCCAAGAAATGGGTCGTAAGACCCCGCAGCCAAGCAGTGCTGTTTGCGGGAAATACTGCGTTGACAAATGTTTGGCTGGAAAGCCTTCTGATGTAAAAAATGTATATATATTTGGGCATGGTTATGTCCTAGCTCACCCATAAATATCGTGTTTAGCTGTGCATCTTGTGTTGTTGATGCCCATTTTTTTTTTTGTCGAGCCCCAGGCAGTGAGCGGGGAGGACCGATAGCCAACCATGATATAACTACAAGCTCGAATGCGGTCGTGTGCATGTCTAGTTACCATAGCGTGGAATAAGCCACGTAAGTTCTCAAGAAAAGAAAATTAACGTTAAATCTTGAATGCTGTATTCTGAATGGGTGCCTTCCGAAAACCGTTTCTCATGCGTGCAATGAGGGCCGAAAGTGAAATAAACAAGCGCCTCTCGTGAGGAATGATTCTCGGTGAATGGGTTCACATCAAATGGCTCGCGACTTCATTATTACGGCTTCCGATGAATGAAAGGGTAGCAGGCAATGCAGCTTGACGTGGTTTTTATTTTTGGTTTCCAGTGCTGTCATAGCGGGATCCTTTTATTGAGTCATTCAGCACAACTCCCAGCGGGAAGGCAAGGCAGGGAAACATGCACGGAAGTGGTACTGCAGTTTCGTCGTTATATTTCACGCTATTCGAGGCTCTTTTGCGCTCACGACAACACTATTCGAACGCTAGTTCTGCGCTCTGTATACGCGAGGGTAGGCTGCCATTGTGCCTCGTGAAGATATGGTTTTTACGAGCGAAGCACTCACAAGAAATGCTGTGAGCATGATACGAGTGAAATGTGCAGTAGTCAATCTGCCGACAACCACTACAAGTGCATTCAGTGTGATCGTCATTTTTTTTTAAGTGCGAATGGTCCGTGTTTTGCAGTCAGACGAGATATCTTGTGGTTTTGTGAAACAGGGCAAAAGAAATAGAAATTGGGATAGTTTTAAAACTGAGATGGGCAAAATTCGAAACAGGAATGTTAGGTCTTGCGTCCTGTGATAAATTTTTGCTGGCGGTGACGAGAAAAGTTTGGGTAATAAAGTAGGACGCACTTCACATTTACTACAGCAAGACCTATATGGCTGTGACGTTCAGGAGGCAGTCTCATCACGCAAATAAAATTCGTGGTGCTTTAGTCGACTGACCCGCATCGCCTGGAGAAGGCTAGCATATTACCTTCTGTTTCTCGTCATAAAATCAGCTTTCTTCGAGTCAGTTAAATTCCCTTCCTTCAGACGGGTAGGTTTTTTCTTACTTTCATTGTTTTCTTATCGGGCATGAAATGATATATATATATATATATATATATATATATATATATATATATATATATATATATATATATGAGAGAGAGAGAGAGAGAGAGAGAGAGAGAGAGAAGAGAGAGATATTGTGGGCATGTCATGTCCTTTGAGAGGTATAAATACGATGTATTTTTTTTTTACCTCGCAAAGGACAAGAGGTCAGTGGAGTTCCTCTTTCGTTAACAGAAGTGCTTACGCGCTGATTTTGTGAACATACAGCAAGCCTAACGACAAGACTTTCTACGGCATATTACAGCCTTACGTCTTATTAACTAGTTCCCCACTTTTGTGCCGTCGATGAATGGATGGAAGGTAGGAGCGTCCCCTTTAAAATGGGGTGATGGGAGTTGCCACGATGCTCAGTTTTTTCCCTTTATTTTTGTTTAACTGTGCTGTAAGTTGTTAATAAAATTCGCCATTTTCTTAGAATATGTCTTCCTACACTTTTAAACTCATGTCACCTCTCTACTTTTGAGCCACCAATCTTCCAATCGCTTTTTGCTGATTTCCACCGCAGATTTATTTACCTGACTGTTGTTATCTCTAAACCCTAGGGCCTCAGGAAGAGTGACTCTGCCTGCATCGACATCGGGATGGGTACCATCATATTTTAGTATGAGGTGTTCTATTGTTTCTATAGATTTACCACACACAGGACATGTGTCATCTTCTTCGTTAAATTTCTTTTTATAGCTGCGCGTTCTAAGTCACCCTGACCAAGCTTCGAAGAGGAGGGCACTGCTTCTTGAGTTATGATAAAACGCTTCCTTCCTGATCTGCCTTTTCCAGTATCGATATAGTTCTACACTATGCTTCTTTTCTATTGAATCTATCCTATTTTTACCTTCCGCGTTTTTAACCTGTCGTTTAATGCTCTTTCTTTCTCCTTCCTCGTGTCTGACAAACTTACTGGTTAGCTTCCTAGTTCTTTTCCGCCACTGTGAGTCATTGCTCTTTCTGTATAGGTATTTAAATACGTTAGCTTCCTACCTGTTATCGTCCAATTTCCTCGGGCGTTCTTCGTATAGTACTTTACTCTGAGCTTCCCGTGCTTCGAACGATGCCCAGCCCATATTCCCCTGTATTGCCTTGTTTGGGGTTTTCCCGTGGGCACGTAGTGCTAATCTTCCAACAGCTCTCTGATTTACTTCTAATCTCGGCTGAACTTCTGCCTTTAAGCATAGAACCGCATTCGTCGGCATCTAGCAGCACCACCTGCCTCGGTTGGCGGGCGCAAAGCGGAGAAAGGAAATATCCCTCTCCAGTTTGAGGGGAGATGAGGGAGAAGAAAAGTGGGAGATGGAAGAGGGACAGAGGGGTGGGGGGGGGGGGCGAAGCGTTGGGTGGCCTAGTGGCTTGGGCGTCCCCCTCAGCTGCAGGGAGCGGTTTTCTCGAAGCCTCCGCCCCCCTCCCCACATCCCCTCCCCTGGTCCCCAAGAGTGATGCCCAGATGGCCATCATACGTCGGGACCAGTATCCCCCTCCCCCCCCCCCCCTTCATAGCAACAACCTCCACCACCACGGACAAGGTTGGCCACAAGCGACCCCGCCCCTGCGCCCGGCTCCTTTGCTGTCGCACCACAGCTAACATTGAAACATTCGCGTTACACACTCGTAGCCATTCTGTGATTTTTAACATTAGGTGTACTTTATTCTGCCTTGTTGGTAGCTTATGCGGTCCTCCTTTTCAAACTACACAAGATCTTATGCAGTAATTTCTGTCTACGCAAAACACATCTCGGTTCAGAACGTGTGACACCAGCACAGACGAGCGTCAATCATGTGCTCTATAGGATATACATAACGAAGAGGTTGGCAGATGCAATACGACCAACATGAAGGGGACCAACTTCTATCGTGAGACTTACACTCGGCGCCAGTGACTGGGAGCATGCTATATTCACTGCCTTCCTTGTTTGTTTCAGATAGCCAATGTGGCCAGCCCCCCGGGGTTAGTGACAGAAAGGCTCAACAAACGGCCCTAGGCATCCCACCATAAGCCGTAGATAACGAGGTTCTAAAAGAAAGACCGTGCCATACTCCGGCAGCTTTCGGCCACCCCTCGTACTGACTTTTGGTCCTTTGCACACTGTGCTGCATTGTCTGCCTCTCCCTAAAGGACGGGCATCACGAAGATTTCTGGGCCGCATGAAAGCATATATATATACGTTGGACTAAACATTCCCAGCTTCTTTTCTGTGTGGTGCACTTCGCCTACAAAAGCAAAAGCAAAGTCGTTCGTGCTGTATTTCTGGCTTTTGATCCAGCCTTTATCTGACTTACGCTAACTTCGTCACATGAGTACGTCTTGCACTGCGCAGAGTTATTGCGTCTATGTGGGTTAAAAACAGTTTTACACTGTGTGAGAAGAGAAATGAAAGCGTATTTTGTTGAGGTATGCCTGTAAACTCCAGATATTGAGAGCAGAAAGCCCTAAGTGCCAAAATTCTAAAGGAGAAAAAAACATGAAAAGTAGTTCAATACTACATACATTAAGGTACTGATTCATAACTATACTCTAGCTTAAAACAAAACTTCTAACCCATACAAAAGTGGGAAGGCAGGCCAGAAATCAAGCCGCTGTTTCTTGCGCCTGTTTGCAAACATCTTGCATACTAAAGCACTTGCTCAACCGCGAGTTTTGAGGAAGAGGAGCAAGACAGAGTAGTGTCCTTCTTTACTCCGCTGAAGACTTTCTCACTCAGCTTCGCTCTACTGGGCTGTCAAAATTATTCGAATGATTTTTCAAAGTTCATTACATATAAAGGAACCGTCAGCATCTAGAAGACTGTCGACCCTTGTTGGTTAATTTATACCAGCTTTAGATTGCACAAACTTCAAGGCAGGACGCAGTGCGGCGAACACAAATAATAATTGCATAATAACTGGTTAAGCAGGAATGGCATGAGTGAGTTTTAAATCAAGCCCTGTAAGTTTGACACGCCCGTTACGATGAAATCGTAAAACTTGGCTAATATCTGGTGTGTTCAGCGCAGCTAGTCACAAATGTTTATTTAAACCCAGTTAGCGTCTGCATTAAAAATAAAAGGCAGAGCCCAAGAGACTCTGCCACGCAGAACGCTACATTTAGGTACCCTCAAAAAAGTGTAGTACCTAAAGGCTAGAGCAAAAACAATAAAGAAATCCGCTTGTTTCACAACAGACACTGCAGACGCCAGTGTTAATTCCAAAGGTGATAAACATTATTGAAGAAAGGCTCCTGTGAATCCGACCTAAAGGTAACGCGCATTCCTGTGAAAAAATATTTAACGATTCTAACTTACCAAACCCAAAATGACCCGCTGCGGAGTGCCGCCACGCAGGCTAAAATAGTGGCATTGCTGTGACAGCTGCATGGTGATTCTTTTTGTTATATCACGCGGCATAACACCGGAGACAAGTGCATGATGCCACACCTAGGCCCCTTATTTGTTTGGTTGTTTGTGAATCAACAATGATGCATGCTACATCGGGCTGCGCTGAACCTTACAACACTGTTTGCGCAGAGTTCTTCAAATAGTTTCTATACAACCACACTTCGTTCGTGTCGGGAATTCCGGCAGAGTCCGAATGACGTAGGGGTCAGCTACTGAGTATTATTCTGGCACGCTGCTCTGCTGGGAAGGAGGACGGCGCGACCGAAACAGAAAACGGCCGCAGAAACTCACAATTAACGACGTCTGTGTCCTTTACGCCGACCATAGCAATTTATAAGAAAAATGTGTATATGGTGCTCTAGGCATTTGGCGTGGCAGATTTAACCGAGCCTGCGTGCCTTTGGGCCTATGGTAGCTCTGTTTTGGAGAATTCACGCTGCGGAGAGATTAAACATCGTTTAGAGCACTGCGCCGTATCAGCGGGTCCACTAATGCTCCAAATGCGACGCTCCGAGCGTAGGTTTCAATTAACTTGCGCCCCGTGTTTAAGAAATCATAATTCATCAACCATTCCAGACTGGTTGCCTCCATCGCCGGTTTATGTTTGCGTCATTAGGCTGCGTCTGACTCTCGCGGCTGACCAAGATAATTACCGCAGCAGTCGCTTTCTTCTGTCCCATACTTTTTTCTTTTTTTCGCGGACGGCTTCGGCGGCCGATGCGTGCGCTCCCGATGCATTTGACGTTGCCTGACCATCCATATTCGTTGTGGCCTCATCAGCTCAGACAATTACCGCGAGAATTATGAAGCAGTTTGAGCCGGCAACAGATTCCCGATACGCGGCAACGCTCGTTTATATGCGGCCGGACAGCTCAGGCGGCGTGCACTCCGCCCAGAGATCAGCTTAACGGCTCGGAGTCGAAAACGACTCCGTCAGCGCGCCTTCGCTGCCACATGGCTTCTTCCGTCGTCCCTTCGGTCTCTGATGTAGTGATCCTGCCCTCGTTTGCGCAAACTTTGCCCGCCAAGTTTCCACGGTAGAGGGAGAGGGCAGGGAAGGAAGGAAGAAAAAAAAAGCGGGGGAGACGCTAATGCAACGCCATCTCCGCTTACGGTATGGACTCGGTATCGAAGCGCGTTACGCTCGAAAAGACTCACGAGCAAACAGTGTTGCGGCGGACAACAAACGACGCGCGGCCGCGCTCCTATCGCGTTAAGGCTCGGCCACTCCACCGGCCGCCGAGCCGCTTTGCCCGCAGCGCCAATCGCGGAGACGAGGGACTGCTCGCCTTCGCTTCCCGCCGCAGAAACGCATTCAGCGAAGACTGCTCGCCGTTGCAGGCGCCGGTTAGCGTAACACCACTCCCGCGAAGCCCCGGTTCAGCGGCAGCGCTCGGATTTTCGATTTTTCTGAAGTGCGAATCTGAATAAACTTTTGAAACAGGGATAAAAGGAAACGTGATTCCATTGAAAGTAGGTGCTAAACTCGCTTCGCTTATGTCCTGCCTCGGGAACCGCGCGCTTTTGCTTCAAGTCGTAACTCGAGCTGTTTCTTATTAAGATGCTTGCAGCTGCCCTACCACTCTCCTTGCTTCAATAAGACCAGTATTGGGCCTGAGATCTTGGAAGAACTTGTGAGCCATTAGGCGGCGATATGTTTGTAATAAAACCCTTTATTTTTAATTAATAATAGCGCTTTGAGAAACGAACGATTGGGGAAATTTTATCCTGATGTGCGTGGCGTCAAAAATTCAACTAATGAATGCAGTGAGAGGTTAGGAGAGTCGTGCCGAACCTTGCAGAACCGTCCTGGAGACACAGCGACGGAAGACACGTTGTGCTGAGTAACGCTCTTTGCAGTAACTTAAATTAAACAGAATTTTGATGCCCCGCTGAGCTGGCGCCGTAGGGCGTTTGTTGAGAACTTTTTCTTCCTACCCCCCTCCCCCTGCCCTCTTCTTTGTAACTACTTTGTCGCTCGGAATTTCTCACTCTCCATTCGTGCTTTTCTTCTGCATCGAAAGATGCGGGCGTGGCCTCGCACAAAATTGGGATGCACTGCACGCTACCCCTCAGCCGCTACTGTGCGGCAAAAGGCGTTGCGTAGTTATAGTTCTGTTTATGTTTTACTTGCTATCTGGGATCAGCTTCTCATTATAAACATTTATGTTCATGACAGAGCGTTGTGTGAAGATAAAATGCCTTTTATGATAACATATAAGAAAGGAAAGTGCATTATTACGTGCGAAGAAAAGGGGGCACGGCTGAAGCATTGCAAACGTATGGAGCAGAGAAAGCATATGAAAAGTAGCAAATAGACACAATTAGGCATAGTGAAGCTAACTCAATATGCAATTACCGTCAAAGTATGAACTGCAGATTGAATAATTGAATGACATGTGCGAGTAATGCGAATCGGGGAAAACGCAGCGAAGTCATCCCCAAGACGTAGAGCGTATAAGACATCTCCGGAAGCACATGATCCCGCTCTGTCACTGACAACGGAGCGAAGCAATGTAATTAAATGTATCAGCTTCACGGCGTTTTTTTTCGGCCACTGCTTCCCCTAACCTTTCCATGGCCGCGAAGATCGGAGCCACTGTGACAAGGCTGCGGCAGCGACAGGTGAAACGGCACACGTGAAAACAGTAACGAGAAATCCGGAAGCGTGAAAAAGGCGCCGCGATGAAATAGCGTGGCAACAAACGGTGCAAGGACGAGACACCATATCTGTTTCGTCTTATCTCATTTCCCGCAGTTTGTTCCTTATACCTCCCAACTAATTCACCTGCATCCTTATTGGTTTACGTGCTGTCTGCGATAAGAGAGAAAGCTACCGCAATTGCTTACCTGGCCTCGTCAACGCGAGTGAGGTGACTGGAAGCCTTGAAGGCTGCAGGCATTTCTCGCGAAACATTGCCTTGGGCGAGAAAAATTAGAGCAAGTTAAGTAATGATATTGCGAATTATTTTGGGTGCTGTAACTATACCGTGTGTTCTGGCTAAAGATAACCACGATTTAAAAAAAATATTACGAGTGCCCTAGGCGGGTGAAACTAATTGACTGCTGTTGACTGCCGCACAGTCTAGACAGCTGTATTTTTTGTTCCCTAAAATTAATTAATTACTTAAGACTAAATGCCTAGATTTTTAAGTTTTGACGTCAGGAAGTGTCAATGCCGAAGTTGTAGACTGCCTTGAAAAAGAGCCGGCTGGAATGTTTGCGCTAAAGTAGCTTTCCCGAGCTTTTTTACCAGCCTTAAAAGAAAGCCGGCAGAACACAAAGGCCACCACGTGACAACAGTGTTACTTCAGCGTCCCAAGATGCATCTCAGGGAACAATATCCGCTTTTCTCCGGAGCGCTCTGCCCGACGGGGCTTTGCGTGGGCTCCGGGCGAGACATATGCGCCAGCGGCTGTCATTTGGTAGCTTTTGCATTTCACGAGGTTTCTTTTAATGCCTGTAATTCAAGCTGTGTATCTTGATGCAAGCATTGCAGCCAGCTCTTTTTAAAAGACGATATACAACTTCTCATTTTAGACTTCGTTTCTGAAGCCAATAATTAGAAAGTTAGGTAATTGGACTTTACTGATCAATTAAGATTAGAGAAGGAAAAAAAAACACTCCAGACTTGGGTAAGCGACTCTCTACAGCGCTGAGTTGGTTCCAGTGGTCTAGGGCAGTGCGTCTTTATTAAACCTGGGACACACGATATACAAGAACGTTTTCATGCTGAAGCGGCATGAAATTAGTGCCTAATATATGCTGTTTAATAATGCGTAGGATTACTTTGTTTTCAGTTTATGCGATGATAAGAAGAATAAAGCTATACTTGGCTAGATAATGTGGGATTTCCTGTGTGGGGGAAAGCTTTGCGACGCTTTGCACACTTTTATGCTACGTTGCGCTGCACGTCACCGCTCCTTACTGCAAACCTGGATTCATAAATTGCGCCATGGCGACATCGATTCAGAATTTGCAAGCCAAAACCTAGCAGCGCTTGTTAGCTTTGCGCAGCGTCGCGCGTAACGTGTGCTGAGGGTTTAGAAAAGAGCGGAACTGAAGCAGTATTGTTATGATGAGGATGTAAAAGCGCAAAGGCACAAGGGCGACAGCAGGTAAGTGGACGCGACAAGCGCTAACTTTCAAGAAACAATTTATCCAGGAACACAGACCCTGGCGGGAGCACCGCGCATGCGCTGAGCCTTTTCATTCATAATCACGCTGATCTTAAAACTTAAAGGAGAGAATGGTCGAAGGGGTGAAGACACGGTAAAGATTAAGGTAAAAAAATTTAAGATGTCCAGAAAAGGTGTTCTTTCTGGGCCACATGAACTCGGTGCGTAATAATGGTTTGCAACCGTATTGTTTGCTCACACAAAGGTATATCCTTCTGGGAAATCAAATCATTCGGGCGAATTTAATAATGACCGTTTAAGCCGTAAGAGGCACGGGAAAACCTTCACTTAGGAAACTGCACAGCTTGAAAGGAACCCAGAATTGAAATGATATCCATAACGGTAGCTTTGTGGTTTATGTGCATTCCGCACTGCGCTCCAAGCGCGTGACATTCCGATTGTCCGCGTTATGATCTAGTGCTCGTTCGAGCGTCCGGGGCTGGGCAGCTCTGCTTCATTTGCCAATGACAAAGCGAGCAAGAAGCTCGCTAAATGACCGGGGCTGTCTGCCGTAGTAACATTAGTGTCTGTTTGACGACGGATGTAAGCAAGGAAGTTGTCGCGCGGGTTGCGAAGTGCCTCACTGAACGATGGACGCCTGGAATACACCGAGCAGATAATGAAAAAGACAGTAAGGAGAATGCCGGCGGTTGCAGTTCAGT
Source organism: Amblyomma americanum (assembly GCA_030143305.2). Lineage (NCBI taxonomy): Eukaryota > Metazoa > Arthropoda > Arachnida > Ixodida > Ixodidae > Amblyomma > Amblyomma americanum. The sequence goes on from JARKHS020030378.1 coordinate 80,603, forward strand.
TCTCCTGCAGATTTTTTCGTGCCGCCTGCACAGAGTGCCAGAAAAAAACTAATGTTTTTCACAGAAATAAACGTACAGAATACTTACAAATGCCCTTCATGTTCGGCGAAGCTTTCAACGTACCTCCGTCAGCTTAGAAGCCGAGTGCTCAACTCCAATATGTTAGATTTATATGCAGTGAAATACACTCCTGCTCTCTCTTTGCATTCGGCGAGTTTGCTTTTACAGTGATCCCGGCATCCTGTGCCAGTTTTTTTAAATCTTGGCTCACGTTCCGTGGGATACTTGCGTATAATCTGACACATTGCTTCCTTAATACTTTTACATGTTCTCTTTTATTGTAACTGATTACAGCGATTTATTATTTCGTTCCGGTCATTTCCTTCAAATCCACAAGCACGAGCGTTTAAGCGGACCTTGGGCTCACATAAGAACGTCAAAACGCCCCGCAACAACAACGATAAAAAATCTGGTCTATCAAAGACGCGTTACTCAGTACCCTCGCATTACTTAGCCTTAGCCGGGGGGAAAAAATCGCGGTCCCAGGGCAGCTGCAGTGACGCGGAATTAAAAAGAGCTCAGAGACAATGGCGCGTAACCTACAAATGGCTTTGTGAACGGCGATGAAACTGAGAAGGAATGCTTTTACAGAAAGAACTTGTCGCAAAAAGCGGCGGTGTGCTGATTTATGGCAGTCCGAATATTATTTCTCCTCTCACTGCATACATAATCGCGCGTCGGCTCATTTTCCCCCGTTACGCAGCCATTGTAGCCCGCGCTTCTTTATCCCCTGCACAGCTTTTTCTCTCTGGCTTTCAAAGAAGCGCCCAAGAGGAGCCGTCGCTTATTTGGCGTCAGGACATGCTTCATTAACGCGACGAGCAGCGGCTGCAGGTGAAAGAAAGGAACAGTCGCATTCCGGATCTTTAAGCGAGGGGTGGCACGCGCTGTTTGACGCGGCAACATTTGTTGGAATGTAGCGGCGGCACTCTGGTGCATCTGGGCGCCTTTACAAGCACGGTGAATTTTACATACATTTCTCCTGTCCGCTGCAGACTAAGCGCTACGTGAAAAACATTTTCGCGCGGCCCTGGAATTCTTGTTTCAGAAATTAAGAGTGGGTGACCACACTTGTCGACTGCATCAGCGCTCTCGTGAACCACTAACTAGACACAACAATATCCGGCGTGTTATTTAGATAACGTTGGCTGCAGCATGCTCGTTTTTGCAGCGGTTCGTTCCACTGGCAAAACTAATACGTAATAAGGGAGTAATTACTCGTTGGCATCCACCCAAGCGCCGCCATACGGCTACAAAGGAAAGCTATACAGCTTTCTCAGAAACTTCGCAGTCATTGAAAAATTCGTCCTCCACCGCTTCACCGGAGCAGTACCTCTACCAATTGAGCTAACCGGGACGTCAAGAAACCAATATGAAGACGCCATTCCGAGCAAAAAGAGTGTTTCACAGTGAAGGCCACTGTAAAAAGGGTTATATATACATATATAATATATATATATATATATATATAATATATATATATAAAAAAAAAAAAAAATTCTGCTGCTTTATAAGTAATTTTCTTTAAGCGATTTATTAATCTAAGTATTATTATCCCACTGATAAGCATAACACATTAATAATAATAAAAAGAAATTAACGTTCCCCTATGCACCTTGGTTTCGGTGACTGTTGGCTCCCTTCATAAATTTGTCAAACGGGCCCCTGATTTCCTTTAACTTGTCTGCTAATAGCTTAACGAGGGTCTCGGTTCTGGCAGTCTTGATGCCATAGGTAGCATAAGAGGGCTCTCGCACAGTTTCCGCCCTCACCGTTAGATGACGTTCTACGTCACGCTCGCGGTATTACAGGACGTGCTACGTCCGCCGCTATGGCCGAGGGTGGCGCTGGTGAACACTCTCAAGGCTCGCTTACACCCAGTAAACATAAATACCCACGAGAGCAGCAGATTGGATGGCCGTCGCCGTAGCTCAGTTGGTAAGAGCTCCGGACGCGATATTCGGAGGTCGTGGGGGCGGATCCCACCGGCGGCATCGTTGTTTTTTCTGCTGCTTTATAAGTAATTTTCTTTAAGCGATTTATTAATCTAAGTATTATTATCCCACTGATAAGCATAACACATTAGAAAAAATTAAAAAAAAAATTTACGTTCCCCTATGCACCTTGGTTTCGGTGACTGTTGGCTCCCTTCATAAATTTGTCAAACGGGCCCCTGATTTCCTTTAACTTGTCTGCTAATATATATATATATATATATATATATATATATATATATATATATATATATATATATATATATATATATATATATATATATATATATATATATACAGAGTCATGGTGGATAACGTCGCAATGCACTGAGAATGCAAACTGACTAACTGCAGGCGCTTTGCTAGTCAAAGGAATGCATCTAAACAGGCATGAAAAATAGTAAGAGCGATTTAAAGAGGCTCTGAACTCATGTTGTGCCATGCTGTGGTTCTGAAGCAAAGGTGTTCTTTATGAACTCATCGTCAGTGTGGCTTGGAAGTGGAAAAAAAAACGCAGTATATAATAGGATAACTGGCACGCTTTCTTAGACATTTTTCACCGCAGCAGACGCATTGAAAGGGATTCCTGTGCTGCTAAATGTTTCTTCGTCGAACTAGTCACGAGCAGTGCTGGCGCCGAGAACAAGGGACATATTGCTGGTAGAATGTACCTCGCGCAGTGGAGCACAGCAGAATAAGGGTAATTGTTGCGGCACAAAGATACGCACACCATAAAAGACAAGCATAAAATTTCCCGTGACGTCTTGCGCCAACCAGCCCACATCAATACTTAACTCAGCAGTGTATTTTGCGGGGTTTTGTTTCTGATGCTCTGCAGCGGTGAGCGCGCTCATGATCATGAACGAAATAAATATATTCAACTATAACCGACTGGATTACACTTCTATTAGTGGGTAAGAATTCCAGCAGGACGCATCATTTCTGTTGTAACGGTCAACATGACTGGACTTTTTGCCATCGTTCCTTACGGGCGGTAATGGCTAGAACTTATGTCGAGGCCCGTGCGGTTTTATGTTCGCGAAAGACTGCCGGCTTATAAATAAATGTTGAGAAATAACCTAACACAGGCGAAGTAAAACTGCGTACGTGCGTTAATTTCGGATATAAACCATTAAGGAATGGTGTGAACAAAAAATAGTTTTTTTTTCAATGTCGCGAATATAATAAATGATCGCACAATACCATGAAAGTCCATGAAGGTAAACCGTTAGCTAGCAGTACGGGTTTAATGGACGACTGCAACAATTCAGGTACCAATCTTTCCGCATGCGGCGCACCCTTGCATGTAACGCGGGTAAAAATTGTTGAAAAGTACTCCGAGCGGAAAGGACCGCATTTTTTTTTTGTAGCAGCACACTTCTCTGGACAATGTTGCATTTGTAAAATGCATCCGCAAAAACTTCTATTACCACAAGCAGATTTTCGGCACTTGCGCACCACTGGGCTCTAAGCGTTGCTGTCAGCTCCTCAGTTTCAAGTACCCAGGCTATTCTCTAGGCGCCATTGCCTGCAGTAGCAACGTGGGCGAGTGTCCTTCGCGTTGTTGCCCGTAAGTGATGGGAGTGCTAGCCTGGGCCGTTGTCTCAGCCTCTCTATGCGCACGCGCTCAACCTTGTCGATAACGCACCAGAGCTTATCACTAAAAGGCTGAACCATTGTCATTGGCAGCGCTCGCTCGCGCCTTGTCGGTTTATAGTTTCGTGGTCCGCGCATGCTTAGCGCTCTCAGCGTCCTGTGTTTTTTTGCGGGCCGTTAGAGCCTATCACGTGTTAGCAACCAGATTACAGCCACATCCTCCTAAGTCACTTGTGCGCTTCCTTTATCATGCAGCCTAGGTTTGTACTTTACATCATGGCCCGCCATTGGGTGTCAGCGCCTATGGTACTTCGCTCTCAGCACGAGGTCCAGAACAACCTTGTTTTGATAAAGCCAAAATGTAAAGACGCCCGTGTACTTATATCTCCCTGCTAGTTTTTATCCCCTGTAGTACCAACTTCTCTTCCTCTGTCTTTTGAGCGCAGTTTTGCCGTTACCACACGTATTCTTGGTTTAGCATGTGTTTCATGTATGTGGGCATTGCTGTGAAGAAAACCTTGGTTCCCCTTAAAATAGTAGAAGAAAAACAAGGAACACAACATTTTTTTAACAAGTCGGCATCCATGCCTGATGTTATGCGATATGAACGCACGAGTAGTAATTTAAAGGCTACGGAAACTACGAAAAGTGCGGGTATGAAAACAACACTCGACTGTCACTTTCACATACCAAACAATTCTGGACAAAAACATTTTTTAACGGGAAAGAGTTTATGAGCGCAGTTTTTTCGTATATCGTAATATCTCACTATAACAATCATTATAACTGTAGGTCTCCCGTCGGCAGGCTTGCATTCTTGTGCTATTGACATTTTTGCGGTCGTCAAAAGTGTTCCCTATTGGTTTTCTATGGCAGTCTTAACTTCTCGATGCGAGCGATGGAAAAACTTGAAAAGAAACATTTTTCTACACATCAGAAGAATGGACAATAACCTTAAATGTTTCCATAACAGTACCTTAGAGTTTTACAATATTCACAATTTTTGTCCAAAAATCTTTTACATGACCCTCTCTTTGGCGGTTTTATTATACCAGTCAGGCTTTGAGCACATAAATGCAACATTTTGACGCTTGGGATGTGTTTTTCTTCGAATCTGGGATATATCGATGATACGTGTCCCAGACGGCGGGTCCCAGACGTCGCGTCAGATAAATTTCCTGTCTCTCTAATTAAGAAGGGCCGAGAAAATAAATGTAAATAAAAAGTGCCCCGAAGAACTCTAAGGTGCGAGTGTCGTCTACTAGGCTGTTTTGGTGAAAGTAACGTTAGTTAATCTTGCCTTCTAATCAGATCGCGTCGTTATCCACAGTCATGAAAATATATGAAGATATAGGCATTTGCGCTCAGAAGCTGCCGACTGGCATACAGAGCAGAGCAACGATGGCACTCTGCACCAACTTCTCTTTAGCTCGCATTCCCATTCCAACTCGCTGGTATTTGCTCCTCATATCTCCTCATTTGTAATGCGCGATGGAAGGCGCTGGTAGCTTAGCTGCAGCCCGTGCTGATGAGCAGCGGAGATTGCTTCGGGCACAGAAGGACAGCCGTAACAGACCGCAGAATAACACAACACACATAAGGAATGGACAGTTCCATATAGACCCCATTGGCCGGCTTAGTCTTCGTTACGTATAGAGGAAATGAGTGCGCCTTTACAAATGATATGGACTCCTAGTTCATTTGCATGCCATGCTTCATTCAGAGTAACAATGTCAGAGGTTAGATTAATTTGTGTTCACAATTTTGATTTCCTGGCACTCCATTCATTAGCACGCTACCTCAGATGATTCGATCAATAAATGCTTTTTTTTTTTGCTGCTGTATGCGTTGCCGATAGACTGTGGTGCCTCAACCCTTTCTGGTACTTTGTATGGTTTGTGTAAAGGCTCAATGCAAATGAGATACAGAAAAGCTTCACCACTAAATGGGAGGACGAATATCATTTATTATTGAAATACTGAGTCGCCTTGCCAACTCCTGTTCAAGCAAGAACTGGAGAAAAAAAATTGAGGGGGAGAATTATTTTTTCAGCAGTTGAAGTACAACTGAGACATAGACTGCATCCGTTCTGTAGAAGTCTTAGTAGCTTAAAAGAACGTCTTGCTGGGCAAGTTGGCAACTGTACATCTTTTTGGTTACAGGCGCGAAAACAGACACAACACAAGGTAGAAAGACGGGACGGAGCGCCACTCACAACTGTTGTGCAGTTGTGAGTGGCACTCCGTCCCGTCTTTCTACCTTGTGTTGTGTCTGTTTTCGCGCCTGCAACCAAAAAGAAGTCTTAGTAGGTCCGCTGTCTTTTATTTTCTGTCTTTCGCTACTGCTTGCACCACGAGTTCAGTCCAAGAACTTGCCATAGATTATTACGACCTCGTAGAGGCTGCAAAAAATTTGTGCATCTCCTGCCCCACCGTAGAAGTAACGGGGTATGCACTGCACTTGGGAATAGTGTACTTCAGCACTCTGGCTTAAAGAGAGCTATCGCCTTCTCCAGCGTCTGCATAGCGCTGTGCAGGCGTTCCGGAAATACAGGAAAACCGCCGAACGGGAACTGCTTAGGTGATAGAGTATCTCCAGTCCAGTGAAAAAATTGGACATCCAATCCGAAACGAAGGAGGAAGTAAAGAAAGCCTTACTTGCAATGCAAAGGTGAACAGTGGCAGGTGAGGATCAGGTAAGTGCACATTTGTTGAAAGACCGTGGGGGCGCTGTGCTAAAAAGGCCTGCTACCCTTTACATGCAGTGCCTCATGACCTCGAGCATTCCGGAATCTTGGAAGAACGCTAACATCATATTAATTCATGAAAAAGGGCACGTCAAGGACTTGAAAAATTACACGGCGATGAGCTTACTGTCAGTTGTTTGCAAGTTCTTTGCAAAGGTAATCGCCGGTCAAATTACATCAATCTTAGAGTTCAAGGAACGAAAGAACCCGACTGGCTTTCGGAAAGGCCACTCGACAGTCGACCATATTCACATCATCAGTCAGGTGAGGTAGGAAAGCGCATATATATAACCATCCTCGCTATATATATATATATATATATATATATATATATATATATATATATATATATATATATATATATATATATATATATATATATATATATATATATATATATTATGAGAAATCGTTTTACTCATGTGAAACCTCAGCAGTAATGTCGGCATTGCGTAACCAGGATGTAAAAGAGGCATATTCAAGGGTTCTGGAAAGTATCTATAGCGATTGCAAGGCTGCTATTGTCGTTCACAAGGAAAGTGGTAGAATACCTCGCAGGAAGGGTATCTGGCAAGGAGGCATGATCTCTGGAGTAATATTCACCATGTGTTTACAGGAGGTATTCAGAGAAATTCATTGGGAAAAATTGAGGATGAAAGTTGATGGATAAAACGTACCTTAGTATCTACAGTTCGCTGATGACAGTGCCTTGCTGACTAATCAGGGGACGAATCGCAAAGCAAGATAAGGGACCTAGACACCAACACCAGAACTGCGGTTCTAAAAATTAAGTGCAGAAAGAAAACTAGTGATATTCAACTGTCTCTTCGGGGAGTAGTGTTTTGCAATTGGCAGTGAGGCGTTAGAAGTGGTAAGGGAATACTTCTACTTAGGGCAGGCAGTGACCTCTGATCCGGAGCACAAGTGTGAAATGACTAGGGGAATAAGAATGGGGCGGAAAGCATTTCGCAGCTGCTCTCGGACCATGAATGGCACTTTACCATTTTACCAGTATCCCTCAAGAGCAAAGTGTATAACAGCGGTATTTTGCCGGCAATAGAGGGCAGAAACACGGAGGCTGATGAAAAGAGCTGAACTTAATTTGGAGAAAACACAGCGAGCTATGGAAAAGAAAATGATAGGCAATTTGATAGAGACCGGAAGCGAGCAGAGTGGGTGAGGGAACAAATGCGGGTTAATGACATTCTAGTCGAAATCAAGCGGAAGAAATCGGCTTGGGCAGGGCACGTAATGCGAGCAAGATAACCGCTGGCCCATAAAGGTGGCGGAGTGGATTCCAAGAGAAGGCAAGCGTAGCAGGGGGCGGCAGAAAGTCGGATGCGCAGATGAGATCATAAAGTTTGTGGGGACAAGGAACCTGCAGTCTGGAGGGGACAGGTTATTTGGAGAGATATGGGGGAAGCCTTTGTCCTGCAGGGGAAGTATAGTTAGACTGATGATGATGATGATGATGATGATGATTGAGGGTTGGTATGTTTCGAGTGCCACACTAGCTCTTTGATGTGGTAACATGGTACGGTACGGTATATGTGGGGTTTGACGTTTGAGGCCACTTTTGCGGGAAAAAAATTAATAGCAGATAAAAAGAGAGAATTAGTTGTTTCTCTTAATAAGGACGTTGTTTTATCTTAATAAAAAGGCTAAAAGCGATAAAAAATTAATTTTTATTTTTAAAAATGTACTAAATATACATCTGATGCCAGCTAGGATTCATAAGTTGAGTTAATCGTAAGTCAAATTGCATTGATTTTTATGCATATAAAGACAGTACCTGTGCAATAAACAAAAATAATTACATCATCACTTGTCATTGTGTAATAAGAGAAGGATCAAAAACAGTGGTTTTCGTATATAGGCATATGTTAAAGGGACCCGGAAAGGGGGTCTCAATAAAGGTGCGATATATCTGGGATGTTATAAGACGACGGTTCGTAATTTTCCCCCAGCAAGAATTATTTTAATTTGTTTTGTGGAAGCTGAGTTATATGAAGACAAAATTTGAACTTCCGCGTCTTCGCGCCTTTCCCTCCCCTCTCGCACGCCAAAACGGCGGCGCTCCTCTGCCGACCCCACACACTCGGCCTCTCCCCTACCACCGCCGGCTGCGGAGCGCGCGGAGTGGCCGCGGCCGCGGTAGCGCGTGACGTCTGAAAGAATTTGGCGCTGTGAACCAATAATAACCCCCGGCTGCTGACGTCATTTGCAAGACGTGACGTCGTCTGCCAGGTTTTCGTGCTAATGCCCGGCACCGCGCGTCGCCGCGAGGTGCGAAAGTGGGAATCTTTAAAAATGTTTTGGATATTTCCCGCCCGCTTCTGAGGTCTCGTACGCGGCCTGGACACTCGGTGGCCTGTACTCTACATAGTGCAAGCATTTTTAAGCCAAGCTCAAACACCCCTTTTTGTGGCCCTTTAAGAAAAAAATGCAGCAGTAAAAAAACAATTTCACGATTTTATTTATTATGGTTCATTGCACAGCTTTCTATATTAGAAATGAATGAAGAAAGTTTAATAAATATTCTATAGAGGGATGAAGTTAGAATTTCTCGCCTAAAAAGGAATGGCAAAAAAGTGAGTCCCGAGAAAAACGAAGAATATTTGGAGTAATTATAAATTCGATACACCAATGTCCAGGACAGGTAAAATCCACCATACTTGGAGCTCAGCTCCTTCTTAGTCTTACGTTTTCTTGATTTTGCTCGAGTGGCAGCTCGCCCTTTTTCTTGTGTTTTTTCAGGCACCAGTAGACGAAAAGGAATAGTTCCAGATACGCTGTTGGTCACCTCTTAATCAAGTTTTTTGTGTGTGCGGACCAGGTTTGATCCCAATGTGCATCAAAACGTCTGGCGCACTTATGTGACCATTGCTGATATGCCATATGTCATGATACAAACCAAACTTCAATGCTGGTATCCTGACATAACCATCCAATGTGTTCCAAACATGTTGAATCGCTTTTGTGTGCGTTATATTTATTAAATACAAACACGAATACACATGTTGGGTAAGAAAGAAATATTATAAGTGTAAACTGAAAAATTAAGAAGAAAAAAGAACTAATAAGAAATGAATTAGGTTTTTAGTTGTCTTTATACCATATAGTTTCGGTTTCGCAAGTTGTGCAGAGGGTTATTACTTTGGCTGTATATTTATAACTGATTTAAGTAGAAACACATTTTTGTTGCGGTTCGATTCAGAAATGAATCAGCATTTCGCTGAAACTACATATTATAAACTGAATCATATCAAAGTTATGGCTTTTTAAAAGTTGCCTCATGCATTAACGTCCCGAAGCGACATGATCATGCGGATCGCTGTAGTGAAATGCTCCTTAATAATTTAGACTGCGCGGGGTTCTGTAGCGTGCAACACATCCCACGAGCAATCTATGGCTTTTGTTTTTCATTTCGCCGCCATTTCAGCGCCGCAACGGCCGTGATTCGATCCAGCGACCTTGGGACCAGCAGCCGAACGCTAAAGCCACTGAGAAACCTCGGCGGATTATGGGGTAGCATGCGATAGAACAAAACATGTAGAGCTGAAATACAGTGTACTGCAACGAAAAGACGAATGAGCTTTAGAAGATCACGGCGACGAGGACGGAGTGCACTACAAATGCAAGCAGAAACTAGCGGTGGTCACGGATTACCACGGTGCCATCACATTCGTACTGGTATATAGAGGGCACAGGCAGCAAGCCACTGCACTTACGATGCTGCTGCTGGAAGAGCAAATATGCTTGATGCTGCTCGCGCCTGCATATACGTATTGCGTCGATACTTTACCCTGTGGGGCCGAAGTGAAACAGTTTAGAATTTCAGCATAAAGCCACCCCAATCTTGCTGGGTTCAGAAAGGCCGTGGGTCTCCGCCCTTTACGAATACTGCAAGGTATTTTACTAACAGCTGGAGTGCTCTAGGTGTGTGTGGGCGCGTATTGTCACCCCCTTTAGTTTCTGCGTCCAGAATATGGCGCTAATCAGTTGGCTGCCCAATGATCGCACGATATTTTTAACTTACTGGAGTGGTGTAACTTCCTAGGCGCTACTTCTTTTCCGGCCAGTTGGCCCTGCCTTGCAAGATAACTAGTTTTTTTCTTGCTGCCGTGACACGCATTTATACTGCCCTTTTCGACGCACAGACTGGGTGATTGCATTCTTTACCTGTTGTTACTAGGTGCGATTTTAGCTTGTAGATCCTATTCCCTCGCCGCCCTACTTCTTGTCTTAGGCCGGAAGGCTATAGGGTCGTCAGTTTAGGAGCACTACGTGCTGCGCTTGGAAGAAGCCTCGTTCTCTTTTACAAGCACACATGTTTTTAGCGTAATTTGTCTTGTGTTTCTATCTTTCACTATTGACCTCGCGCATATAGTGGGGACGTCCAGCTCTGCCTTCACTTTCACCTCAAAACCAATTTTTATTATTAAAAATGAATGCTAGGCTGCGGTGGTATCATGTGGCGGTCTTTATTTCTCTTTAAGTTCATCAAGCTTCATGTTAACGTACTGATTAAGACCCACGACTTGTTGTGGTCGTGACGTCTCGGAGGTTCTAATGCGCGCAAGCACTTCTATATTAAAACCATGTAAATCGCCTTCTTTTTACACCGAAATTCAGCGTTATCGTTTCCATGTCGCAGAACTAAATCTGTAGTAATGCCATTTCAGGGCAACTTAAATACGAGTACATTTGCCTTTCGAATATTACTGCTTTTCCAGCGACTGTGTTTCCTGCTGGCCTTCATACGATTCCAAGCCTTTCCAAATGACGCCCTTTGTCCCGCTCGTATCCGCCATTGTATCGCCAGCCTGCTGCTGTTCGGTAACATTAATGCGTGCCTTAGCCGCACCTGAAGTGCGGGAGTCATTTTGTACTTCTTCAATCGGGAGACCGCAGAGATCGCAATCAGGCCCGTGTTGCTCATGACAAACCTCTTTTTTGCACGCTGCGCAGTATTGGGTGACGTTCTCCGTGGAAAAAAATGCAAAAAATGCATTCAGGCAATCTTGTAGAGGGCGTGCCACATCGACCGTAACGTTTCACTTGGCGCTCCGAGGTGGTGAGACTTTACTTTTTGTAGCAGGCGTAGTTGAGTCGGCATGAATGCGGGAGACTGTTGTAGATTTTTTTGTCTAGTACTTTTGTCTACAGAAGAACAAAAAAGCGTGAAGCCGAAGATATTGTGGAGACCTGATGTGTCTTACGCTATTTTGGTAAAGCAACACCTTTCTCATCTCGTGCGGCATAAGCCACTGAGATTGCTCTTGCAGCCACAATAGAGCCACTGCTCTTGTTGTTATTAGTTCTTTTGTTGTAAGTGAGCTTTTGAAATTCATGGCGAACCCATCAGTGCAGATCGAGTTCTCACAAACGTCTCGGGGACCTTTTCCCCAATGCGCCCAGTGGTAACAGTCACAAAAGACCTTCCAGGGCTGCCTTAAAATGTGTACTTCGTATCTTCGCATCTTCGGCGTGTAACAATGCACTGCCTTTCGAGTGCGTTTGCACTTTCAATGACTATTTGAAAAAATCTTGAGGCCTTCACAACGACATTTTTAAAGAAGAATATGCAACAGCATTTGAAAGTTAATTGGCACACCTGCAAATATTCTGAAGGACCCCCAAAATTCTTGGAAGCAGACCCACCCCAGAAAATCAATTAAGGTGGATTAGTGAGTGTATTAACGTGGATTATGAAACTAAGTGGGTGTATTAAGGTGGATTAGTGGTGACTAGTTGGTGCAATACAGTGGATTAGTGGGGTTTAATGGCTGGATTAAGGTGGAAGAGTGGGTCGAGTTTGTATAATCCCATATGATAACTCACTGGAAGGTACTCGAACATTCTAGTCCTCATATTTTCAAATTTGGCGGTACTGATGACGTCGCCACCCCCTCGACCAGTCAGGGAGCTCGCTACGGCGAAACCCGATGGTTGTCGCAAGACGACAACCTAAATGCTCCCGCATGAAAAACCAAGACCATTCCGTGCCGAAAAAAAACTCGCCTCCGGGCCAGCTGCGACCGAGGCCCATTTGCGCTTACGGTGCCGCACGACGAGCGCAGCGGTGGGTAAGTCGTGCGTAAGTCGCGTTCGCGGCCAGCTGGTGCCCACGTGCTCGTCATCCCCGATCCGAGCTGATGAGCCGATAGCCACTGCTGCGACCGGTCACGAGACAGCCATAGTTTGAAAGGTATGGGAATCCGTCTAGTAGTTCCCATAAATGAGCTGTCTGAAAAAAAAAAAAACGCAGCCAGGAATATTTTTTGTCGCCGGCGTGTGGAATAGCAGCGACACTTGCCTTTCTACTGATACGGGTGATTTAACGTTGTGTCTTGAATGACACAAGAAAAAGTCGCAGGAGAATATGAACAGCTTGAAGCACATTTCATAAAACGCTCCCGAATGACGACATTAGTGATATTCGTAAAAAAAAATCAAAAAGCATTTTGCGCACAAACTCTGCTACCTGTGAGGCCGAAATTCGCAAAGATGACAGAGAGAGAGAGAGACAGAAAATAATGGGACGGCAAGGCGGGTTATCAGCAAGGCAGTAAAGACATCGGTAGCAAAGCAATACAACAAAAGTTAACAAGTAAAAGGCTTTAAAAGGATGCTGATGCGAGCACAGCGAGCGAGGAAACTGCAGAAGACACATTAAAAGTTATAGGTGATGGACAGCCGCCTCCTTTCAAGATACCTACTCCCCCAAGCGAGAAATGTTTAGTTTCACAACCGCACCGCATGGCACCCATATTTTGGACGAAGAAATGCATTCCGCAAACAAAACCACATCCCCCCTCCCTCATCCTTAAACGCCGTCTCCAAAACTTGCCCTTAAATCAGCCCCTGCCAAGTCATTTGATTGACTGTATTTCTAACCTCTAATTTCCTGAATAATACTCGTATTAATCATCATAAAGAATTTCTGCAGAGCTGTCCCGAAAAAAAAAGAAATAGATGTAAGAAAGGGTGAAAAATACCACAGCCCCAGTAACCGCGAGCACGTTTGCAAACATAAAAACCAATAGCAATAAGACCAAAGTGAGCCCACTTTGCTCAATTAAGGAAGTTCAGAGAGCAGAAACCTCAAGTGCAATGCACTGTCTCCGACGTTACGCTAGCTTGTGTACGCGGACCACAGCCACGGCTGTTAAGATGCATGGCGGCAGGACAGCGCGAAGGAATAAAAGTAGGGATCATTAACTGCGTCAAGGAAGCCGGGTTCAGAATATTGCGTGACAGTGCGAACGCTTGTTGCGCTACCAATATCAGTTGCTTGAAGATGCCGCTTCGAGACTCCGAGAACAGCTGCGCAAGTTTCGAAAGATTCAAGCAGCCCCATTAGGCGTAAAATTTTGGCTACTACAGAAGCGCCAAAGCCAGAGGCCTCTCTCTCTCTCTCTCTCTCTCTCTCACACACACACACACACACACACACACACACACACACACACACACACACACACACACACACACACACACACGCGCGCGCGCGCGCACGCACGCACGCACGCACGCACACACACACACACACACACACAGCACGACACAGCACACACACACACACACACACACACACACACACACACACACACACACACACACACACCACCACCACCACACACACACACACACACACACACACACACACACACACACACACACACACACACACACACACACACACACACACACACACACACACACACACACACACACACACACACACGCCACGATTTCGATTATGTCCCAACCAGCCGATATACAACCTTCCTTCACCGGTGCCACCGCAGACGTGGATAGGGAGATGCTTTACACGATGGGAATCAACTGATTCTTGTTGGCAGCGATGAACACGTGCCAAACGATGACGATACGGACGCTTAAAGGTACGTACATCACGGGAGTACGTGAACCTCCTAAGGCAGTTCGCTGGGCCTTGCGAAGAAGCGGGTGATGTTCTTACACGTATCGCAAACTACACGATAACTATTCGTAACGTCTTTGCTTGCGAATAGCACAAAACACGAAGTAATCTAATCATTGGCTGTAAAAAAAAGTAGTTTGTTCAGGACGTTTAGGTGTTCCCTGATTTTACGAAAGCCCTAATTTAATCCAAGTTTTGGCGGTTTCAGTCTATTTCCTAAATCAGCCTTTTAGCTTCATTCTTTGCTAGCATATGAGTTCGCAAAGTGTTTTTACGTAACTCGTGACTGGCGCGACAACTTCCCTGAAAGCAAATTACGGGTAGTTTTAAAGTTTTAAATTACGCTGCATCAGACTACATAAATATCATGACTACGCCATTTTCTTTCGGTTCTGCTACTTGAGCTATCTTTTCTCTCCTAGTGCAGGAAACTTTGCAATCAAATGGGAGATTCGCTGAAAAACTAGGGCGCGGAAAATAAATTCCGACAGAGCTAGAGTAAGAAATGGGCGCTGGCGAAGCTGGAAGTATTCTGGGCAAGCAGGGGTCGTTATTTATTTCTGAGCTCATGCAGCAGCGAACATCACGCATTTATGTCCCCTGACAATACTGAAACGTACTGCGTCCGTAGGCATCGCGCGCAACGACATGTCACATATCCGCCTGCAGTAAAGTCAAGAGACACGCAGACCCATTTGGATCAAATGCATTACTGCCGCCTTCCGCTGAGTTACCTTTTGTCGTTTTTGCTCTTTTCTGGCATTATACACGTTTTAGCGCTGTAGGAATTCAAACGATATAAAAATATGCATAAGTTTGCAGCGCCGACGTTACCAAAGCTATTTATTTTTCTATTTCATTCGTATGTACTCTCGCAAAAAATCTTAAACTGATATTTCACTTCATAAGTTATAACATGCTTGAAGATATTTGCTAAAAAAGGCAAGAAAAGGTTTCCTTTATCGAGCGAGAACGTGACCTTTCGCTTCTCCGGCGACGTCTAAAGAGAGGAAGCGTGTTTCAGAAAGAAATAAGAAAGAAGAGCGTCTAAGGCATGGATAGGCGTGTTTCCGTCAGCACTGCATTGCGTCTAAAAAGTTGTTTTTCTTCTTGCGCCCTGCAGGCAAGAAGAATTGATTTGAATTATGAGATGATGCGCTTTTGCCTCCTGTAGGGTCTTCTTTCGTAACGACTGCTAGCGCTTTTCGTTTTTCTTATTGCCTTTTTTCGTACGTGTAAGCCGGGCCTTTAAAACCGAGCCGTTGACTCACGATGCGTGCCAGCTGTCAGCCCTGGCTAACGTCACAGGTGGTGCAGCTAGCTGCAAGTGGTACAGGTGCGAAAGAAGGAATACGGTGAGGATTTGTTGTAAAGTGCGATCCTAGAAACTGATCACCGCCAGTTCCTAAAGTGCGTATGAAGGGTGCCGCCTGTTGTTCGCCACGGATTATGTACAGAACTCATCACACGACTTTTGTCGAACAGCTTTTGATCCATGATATGTTATTCTTCAAGGTAGGGAAACGTGAGCAGCTGAAACGTATCGCGAACTCACGATATGCGATGCCGCTCTACTCCATTACTTGACATACACAGAGAGTCAATTTTTTGTTACGCTCTGGGAAGTACTACTCATATGGACATTTTAAGACACTAGTTGCGCGTATGACCACATACACGAAACAGGATTATTTGCCAGTAGGACGGATGAAGCTGCGTACATGGTCAGGAGAGACCTTTTGCTGCAGTACGCTAATGTGGTCAGAAAAAAATAGTACTTACGCACAGTTTTCCTATAACCTTGCACGCTAAAAATATGTGAAGCCATTGGCTTATTTCTATCAGCTTTTAAAAATTCTTTAGACGAGAACTAATTAAAAGTTTTACATGCGAAGATTAACCGACCGTTCCTCCTTCCCGTCTGTTGGTTTTCTTAAAAATATTCCTGATTCGCTTTTCCAATATTGCATGTCATGTTCCTGACATGACGTCCCACTGGAAACGCATTAATGTAAACGAATCGTCTTTTCAGCGCCACTTTGTGCCGCAACAAAAGGTGTTTGATTACTCGCAGTAGTCAATTAATTCGTCTGGTCTAAAGCGCGACGAAAGGCCGCTATTTCTAATGCCTCGTGTTGTATGGCAGGAATGTACCGTCTGCGCCAAATGTAACGAAGCAAAG
The DNA here is from genome assembly GCA_030143305.2 of Amblyomma americanum. Lineage (NCBI taxonomy): Eukaryota > Metazoa > Arthropoda > Arachnida > Ixodida > Ixodidae > Amblyomma > Amblyomma americanum. The sequence continues at coordinate 97,129 of JARKHS020030378.1, forward strand.
GTGTTTTTTCTTTAGCCGCGTAGCGGCCTTTCGAGATGTTTTGGCCTTTAGGGGTAGTGTAAGGGTTAAACTGTACGGTTGAGAAGGAAACCCTGTTGCCTGGTTGCTTTTGGCAAAACGGCAGTTCCTGAAAACCAGGTGTAACCGCCGTTTTAATACATGTAGCTTAAAAAAGGACAGTATAGTAAGGGTCTCCTCGGAGACAACTTTACAACTCTAGACAACTGGAATTGCGCATATCGGAGACATTCACTTCCTTCTGATAAAGAGCAACTTTATAGTGAGACTGTGAAAGCATTCTGGGGGTTCTCGTCTTTTTATCTCGCTGTTCACGGCGCCGCGTGCAGCTCTCGTTGCAAAGCGTTCTACTGAGCGCGTTTCACGTTATCTGTGCACCGCAACGTGCAACAAATGCATCTGTTGAGGTGTCCTAGCAGGGATCTTAACGCCACTGCGTTAACTAAAAATTAGGAAAACCATGTTAAGAAAACCACGTTACGCATGACGTCACGCGTGACGTCATGCGTGTGTGTCTTGAATGAAAATGATTGAAAACAGGACTTTTAATGTGAATTACAGGTCGGCGCATGTCTCAAACGACGAAACTTTGTAACGCAACCGATTTTACGCAAAGAAAATTCACGTAACTTTTAGTGTGGATTCGAACCCACTACCCTTCGGTCGCCAGCCAGGCACGCTACCGGCTAGGCCAAGTAGACACTTCATCTTCGGTGAGGTACATGGAGGGGGGGGGGGGGGGCTGTATGTGGTGCTGGCTGAATTTGAAGCTTAGTAACGTTGCAATTCATTGGGTAAAATAGGCACGTGCTAATTATCGAGATACTAATTAGATCACCATTATGTCGTAAACTGCTGTGTAGAAGAGTTCCAAAACAGGAATGTGGACACTTGTGGTAACTGTGAAAACTGTGTGAATGTTAACAAACAACAGCGACTCTACGTAAAAAGAAACCGCTGAAGGGAACCATGAATGCTGTCGCGTCGTGCCTTTGAAGCCTGAACTTAAGTGCCCCCCTCATTTCTTTGTCAATGTCCACTTTATTCTACTGTAGCCTATGACAGGTCAAACGCTGCGGCAAAGCTGAGAAGCTGCAATGTGCGAAACTGCAGAGGCAGTGGGAACTGCGCAGCATTTTAAGTGATTCTTGTTAGGGCCTAGTAAGCGTTAAGAAAAGATAGGAAAAATTTAGCCCGTCCCGCAGGCGTCTCTCCCCTAATGATCATTTTCATCATGCGCATCGCGGCCAACAAAAACAAGAAACGACAACGGCTCAAGCCTTCGTATTCTTAAGTCTGCGGCTTTCAATTGTTTATGTAACATATCTGTGGCCTTTTGTGCCGACGAAAGTTGCTTTGAGGTCTTAAAGCCTGGACTCCATGTACGCGAAAACTCACGCGAACGCGAAGGCGACGGCGGCGGCGACGGCTGGCGTTCGCTCTGTCGCTTGTGGGCAACCTCCATGCAAGCGAAGGCGGCAGGCGACGCGAACCCGCGACGTGCGCAGCGGATTCCGTGCTTTGCGCACTCAAGCTTAGAAACACGGCCGTAACCTGTTCTCTCTCTTAAAATTTTGTGAGTGTGCCTCATAGTCAGGGCCAAAGGAATATTTCCTCTACGGCAGCGGTGTAGCAGCAGTGGAGATAGCCAAAGGCGTGCTTGCGGAGACGAAGTCACATCACGGGTTCACGGGGGAGGTGTGCCTTCGTTCGGTGCCTGTGCACTCCGGCTTAGTAAAAACACTCCCATAAACTGTCACCGCAACCTGACTGTAAGTGAGCAAACTATAATATACCACTGAGAATGCGCGCCGCGAGTGTTTCTGCACAGTTGGAGCGCAGCGGCACGGTGGATCGAGCGCCGGTACCCGCGGCTCGACACGCATCTCTCCCTGCAGTACGCCCGCTCGCGTAGCCCGCTCCAAATGCTGTTAGCCCTCCGCACCCAACAAGTAGATTGTTTTAATTATTTAAATCGTGCGGGTCTGCCTCTCAGCTACAAAACCAAATATTTTCTCTACGGTGGCGATGACCAAGACGACGGGCTGGTTTCGTGAGATGTGCCCGTGAGAAACCGTGGGCAAACCGGAAACGGCTTTGGGGGGCTCTGATTGGCCAGTCGCGTGGGGGACTTCCGGGCGACGAGCGAAATTTTCTGTGGGTGCAGATCCGAGCGACACGGCAAGCGACACATGCATTTTGCTTCGCGCGACGGCGTCGCTCGTCGCTTGCCGCCGTCGCCTTCGCGTTCGCGCGAGTTTTCGCGTACATGGAGTCCAGGCTTAATCTTAGCCTCAACGATGTGGCAAGGGTCCAATCTTACCAATGAAAATTTCTTTCTTATTGTTTTTCAAAACTTCAATCACATGTGTTGGCTAAATTTCAGTGTGCTTTGCGACCAAGAAAACTCAAGTATCACTACAACGGTATCACCAGTTCGGCTATAGAAGAGGGCAGTGAAAGTTGAACGAGCCATCAGGTCTAGCTGCAGTTCTCAGAAAAAGTTGCCGAAAAGGGCAGGCACCCAAGTTACTGCAGTTACGCTGTCCTTTTGCAGAAATGCATCAGACTTCTGCTAGTTGTAGAGCCCGTTCCGTCGTGCGTATCCACCAACGCATCCTGATCCATCGCAAACGAGTTACTCCCTCTGGGAATTACGCAACTATAGTCACAGCCCACTGGGGAAGAAAGAGTTTGTTAAGAAGATCAACGAGACACGGGAAGACGGAAACTAGAATCCGCGAAGGCCTAAAGCGTCTCGCTTATGCCCGGTGCGGTTCATCGCAGTCTCTCAGAAGGAACGTCGTTAGAGGCGTCACATTGCCCCCTTTTGTTGCAGAAGCGTGGCTTGCATGATTCCGGCAGGGGGTCATTAGCGCCTCGCCATGGTGCCTCGTGAGAAATAAAAACGGGAAATGAAGGAGCCTGGGCCGATCTCTGATGCAGCCCCAATTAGCTCCCCGCGGGGAAGATGGCACGCTATTGTGAGGGAATGGAAGAAAAGCAGGCGTGGTCAGGGGAGGAAGTTGCCGGCCGTGAAAGGAACAGGACACCGGTCGGTCGAACCAGAAAGGCCACGGCCAGGGCACAGTGCACAGGCGGGGACCGCAGTGTGCGCGGCAGCGCGCAGCTGAGCAAGGGAATACGGACTCGGTGGCTCCTCTTCCAGAAAGGGGCGCTGCGGTCGTGTGTTCTGCATGAAGGGAGAGGTTTTCGCAATGGCAGGCGGGAGCAATATGTTAGGAAAACAAAACATCATGCACCAGGGCACCAGGGCTTGTTATCTGCAGCAAATCAAAACAAAATCGATCGAGTGAAGCACGAACACAAGAAAGCAAAACCTGACTATTAGAAGAAATGTGCCTTGCAAAACGCAAGGCGGCTCATGCGTCTGCTGTTGGTGGCGTTTGAATTGGGAGCCATTCACGAACTGTATAATTAACCCGTCTGCGCTTTGCGTCGTGTCGCCAGTGCGCGATGTTAACAACGTCCAGTTTTAAAGAAGTTTTTATGGCTACATTTTGTTAAGCAAGACGGAAACACATACGGCCACACCACATCTCACTTCGGGGTAATCCCACATGATGGCCGTTCCGCTTCATTTCAATGCGATAGCGCTTCAATTTGGGCCCATCGAATACGCTGAACACACGTGCAGCTTACACAGTTGAAAAGCTTGTGATAAAGAGCACGCCTGCTGCAGCCGCTCGTATACGTGCACCACGCCCTGCAATAATCCGCGGGGCACATGCTCGAGACTAGGTCTACGGCGGACCCCTAACCATTTCTAGCGCCCACCGGCGAATCCCTTAAGTTTATGCACTGCTGGTGATAAACGGCTGCTGTCGCGCTGACTGCACAAGCAGGTTACTGAAAAAAATAAAAGAATAAAAAACGCAAAACGTAATTTAGAGTTTGCTTCTTCTTGACCATCGGTAGATCAGGGGGGGAATGCGGGCCAGCGGCAGCTCATGTGATCTTTGCCGTGATCTTTGCTCTCATAAGTACGTGAGATTTATCACGACAGCCGCTTATCAAAGTTGGTGATAGCGTGTTACAAAGAATAACTAATCTGCATTAATGCAACAGCGTTAAAGATCTACTGTTGCCTAAAAACCGGCGCCTGGCGTTGGCGTCCTCCGCCGTGAGGAAAAAATCCAGATGGAACTAGTAGTAAGTGTTTAATAAAAATATTAATAAAAATTAAGTTAAAAAAATTTTGCACTTTTGAACAGGTGAAGGAATGTTCGGATTAACGCAAAATTTCTCAGGGAGGATCCTGTAAGAAAAGAAGAGTAATTGAGCTGAAAAGAAAATTGTGTTTCGACAGAAATCGAATCCAGATCCCTCGGATTGAGACAGGGGCACGATACCCATAGGCCACGAAGTTCGTTTTTTTCTTTATTGCATGGAAGAACTTCTGCAGAAAGGAGGGAACTTCAATCAGACTAGTTCGCGTCTCAAGTTACCGGGCTGCTTAATATGAGCCCCCCATAGCCCTAACTCACCACTGCATCCCCATCAAAACATCAAAATTCAGGGAGGCACACACAAGCATCTAGGCACGGCAGCCAGCTTGGAGGTTCTTCGCGAGCAGCATATACACTCCTCACCAACGCACACTGTTCCCGAAACACAGATTTGGACGATCTTGGTGGCTCGGCATGTCTGTCCATCATACGGCTTTTCCAAAGACTGAATAGTCTCATCAACACAAACACGTCATAAGGCACAACAGAGTTTTTGTCAACAGGCAGAAATCTAATAGTGTATGGTGTAATTTCAATGTCCTTCTTAAGAGTTCGTTGTAGTATGTCCCAAAAGAACATGGCATCAAGGCACAGGATGAAGCAATGATCAATTGTCTCAGGCACGTTACACAGACGACAATTCACATTCCAGGGTACAAACATCCCCTTGTCATTAAGAAATGTCTTGACAGGCAGCGTCGCTGTGTGTAGTTTGAAAAAGAACGTTTTAGCGGCTGCCTGAATGCACATCCGCCTAACACGCTTTAGAACACTGGTGTCCAAAGACCCCAAATAAGGCTGCCGATACAATGGTGTAGGGAACAAAGACTCAGTGAGAGCCTGGGTCATCTGCTTTCTCGAGAGGCTATACAGGTAATCTAAAGAGAAGCGCACAGTGAGAAAATTGAAAGTGTCAGCAACCTCCTTAAGAAATCCCCATAAAGTCCCCTCACGAGCCTGCACAGTCGGTGCGAATAAGTAAGGCAAATGAAAACTAAGCCGCCTAATGAGCACAGCTACCAGAAACGGGTCGTTCGAGCTTTTCATGAAAAATTAAGGACGACACTTAAGAGCAATTACGTGCTGTGAACACAAAAGCATTGTCTAATCGTGGGTTCTGTTGCAACGTTCATTAAAAATTTCCTCCTTTCAATTACACACCTACTAATTAATTACACACCTACTAATTCTAATTACACACCTACCTAGGCAACGCATGCACTAGGTTCGCCTTTATTCGCCAAGAAGTAACGCGGTTTCGTGACCTAGGGGCTGCGTGCTTGCCTCAGAATCTGAATGTCCTTGGCTCAATTTTGCGCGCCTTATGAAGAAATTTTGTTTTGCCTTGCTGTAGACGTCACTATCTGATGGTCTACCGCTGAAGTCATGCGAGACGATGATGGCGTCACTGGGGTGTTTTCGGTCCACTGTTGTTGGTATATAATGCATTCGCATTAGTGAAGGTGGACCTGGTGCATGCGCTGTGGTCTTTGACTTTGTGAACTGTCTGAGAGGCACATATACTGAGGCGTGCATAATTGTGAGTATCCTCATCAGGAATTAGGTCGTTGAGTGAGTGCCGAGTAGGCGACGCGAACAGGACCCGATAACGCTCTTCCTCTAAAAGGCGAAGCTTAAGCGTCCCCCAAGTATTCTAGTCACAGTCAGTATAACTCTTTCACATTTATTTTTCTCTGGTACGAGTTCATCAGTTCTAATGCGAGTTATCGCTTATGTGCTCGTGGCTCTTTCTCGTTTTCGTAACCGTTACATCGACCTGACTTCTGAGACAAATGAAACGTTCTGGTGAATGGTACCGAAATTTCTCGCTTCAAAATAAAAATTCGCAGAATTTAGTATCAGGCTACAGCGAAACAAGCCATGATGCACGGGCTGGATTGATGCCTTTCGAGGCACGAACGTTATGATTACCCGTGCAAGAAGAAATTCTATTAACCGTGAACGGAAAATCATGAAAGCTTACATGCATGTATTATATGCTCATAAAAAAAAACATTCAATTTCTGTCGCCTCTGCAAGGAACAAATTCGTTCACATCACTGAAATGTTTCGTGCGATTTTGCTGAAAACTTGTGGCTACTGCAAAGCCACTACATGAAATGCACACAGAGAGCAGCCAGTTTATTGTAATTGAACAAATTATAATCGGAAGTGTTACGCCGCTCATTCAGGTGCGCATTTATTTATTTACTTGTTTATTTAATTAGTATACTTCCAAGGCCCGAAGGCACTACAGGAACGTGTGGTAAGTTATTACATGATTTCGCAGTACGGAACGAGAAATGAAACTATAAGACATTTTTGGTTTGTGGGGGGGGGGGGGGGTATGTGGGTAAAATAATACATTATAATACATTGAATGCGTTAGCGTTAGAAGCCCCATCGTGAAAAAAAGGCGGCGTCTGGCGTAGCGCTGTGCTCATCGCCTGTCAGGCGCCAAGGTTGTCAGGCGGGTGGCAGAGTGGAGATAGGGAAATCTCGCTCTTTTGTAGGGGAGAGACCGGAAGCTGTCTGCCACGGCAATAACACACAAAAAAATAGAATAAATAAATGACTTTGTAAAAGTGATAATGAGTAATAGGGACTAAGAACCACTCAGAAAAATTGAAACTGACCGCAAATGATTCAGCAATACTGAAAATTACGATAATGACCCAGTAAAGGGCGAAACAGAGTTAATCAGCAAAGTTCCTTTACGAGCAAAGAAATAGATGGCAAAGTGTATCAGAAAATAGAAGATAACTATAAGAGAAGCAAATAAAAGCCAGCAGAACTAGCGCTAACGCATTGTCATCGCATAATGATTATTAAGGGTGCCTGTAATTTTTCGTGCGACGCTTTCTATCACAAGGCTGTTACGTGCCGGCGATGTTTTTTTTTTCTTCTGCGACTTTGTAGATGAAAAGAAGAAAAAATAAATTAAGCTTGCAAGAATGTCTTTGATGGATGAGCCATGAACTATTAATCTGAGGCCATGGAAGAAAACACATATGTTGTGTCCGATCACAGTGAGGCATTCTTGCTTAAAACATGAAGTCTAAAGAGGTGTAATTTTTTTTTTCGTGGAGTTGAGTAAAAAGAGGTGCCTTTTATTTCTTCTTTTTGCCGTCCATGTGCTGACTTACCAGATGAGCTATCATGTTTATTATGGGCAGCAGTTTCCATTGAATCTGTGAGGCGTCAAGCCTGTCAGCATACTATAGCTAATGGTTGTTTCTTTATTTTCTTGGAGTTCCTCATGGTACGTCACGCTTACGAGCCAAGAAAATAAAAACAAGTCAGGGTCAAGCAGAAAACGTATACCTTACATCAGTCTAGTTTTTTCCTTACGTACAGAGGCAATAAAGTAGACCATGTATATGTTACTCACTTGTGGTTGCCTTACGAAAATTGAGCAGCCGCGCAGGTGACAACCACGTTACCGCGAAGTTACAGCAAACGTAATACGTCCTGAATGGTAAGCCCTTTCCACAATAATGCGGCGCAGCATCGGCAGATCGAAGTGCGTACGCGTTACCCTTTTCTTTGACCGATCTGCGGCGAAAGGGCTTCTGCGCCAGAAAAAAAAACTGAGAGGCTGCACGGAAGCGCGGCATCTTTATAAACGCAGCATATTCATATGCGCGCGCCATCCGCAGCGGTGGTAACCAGCGAAAATGGCCAGGTGCTGGAATCGCACAACCCGAAAGGCGCAAGTGAGGGGAAAAAAAAGATGGAAAGAAAAAAAAACAGTCGAGCGGCTCGTGTCGTCGCTGACCGCGCAGCGGGAGCCCGTGGACACGGCCCAACGCTCCTCCGTGGCGCACGCGCCAATAGAGGGGTGCCGAAGAGGGGAGGGATCTTCAATCTCGTATTCGCCTGCCGGCACAGCAGTGGAACCCCCATCCCCCCAATCTGTTACCGGCCCCGCCACTGGCATTAATCATGTCCAGGTACGAACAGTCGGGCCTGTCGGCAAACAGAGACACGAAAGAGCGCTCGCCCGTGCTGCGCGTGCAGCCCGTTCCCGGGCGACGTTGGGCAGTGGCCGGGCCAAGTGGCCGGCTCTTGGGTGGGCCCAAGTGCCTCCCTTTGTGCTCCGGTACTCGAGCAGGCCCGTGGCTTTCCGGCGCCACCGTCGATAGGCCAGCCGGGCCGAGTTCGCACTACTGGCGGGAACAGCGTGGTCCGCACTGCGAACCCCCCCCTCCCCCTCCTTCCCCCCACCCCAACCCTTTTCCCAGCTTTGATCCAGGTTTTCGCACCCAGCCGCTCGCTCGCTCGCTCACTCGTCCATCTTTGCTTTGGCGCTGGTCCGCCGCTGCAGATCTTCGGCGCCCGCCACGGCGGCCGAGGGGCCGCGCGCATTCCCTGCCGGCCAACTCATTGATCATCGCTGGGGCGCGCGGCCGTTTTGTGTGCCATTTGCAGGCGTTTGGGGGTGAAGCCATTCGTCGTTCTTCTGAATGAGTGGGCGTAATATGGAGCCCAGCAATTGCTCGCGAGGATTGAGTGGCGTTTGTTTTCTTACGCCGGCCAGGCCGGCCAAGTCACGAAGTACGGCGCGCTGCCTTTTGTGCTTCGAAGGCGTGCATTGTTAAGCCCTTCTCTCAACGCATGCGCATTTGGCTCTGAAGGTCACGCGCGGCTGTTTTGGTTTGCGTAGCCAGGTGCGCGGAGCAGGCGTCGATCGGGAGCTTCAAAGCAGCAGTGAGAAAGAAAAAAAGGTGCGCAGGAGATTTTACCATGATTTTAGGCTGTGCTGTTGACTGCATAAGCTGGACTTTCGGAGTGCATTTAGAAAACATCTGCTTGTTTTCGTTTTTTTTTTGTAATATCCAACCAGCACCCTTCTTCTTATTATATTGTTGTATAATATTCAAATGCCTTGCTCTTTCTAAACCAGCATGTGCTTTAACGTCTGTCCTTACCATCGCACTTCTTATACCCCCGTCAGGCTACATGATTTAAGGTCGCTCAAGACGAATAATGTTAGCCTTTTTGAGCTGTCCTTTTGCAGCACCGTGTAGTTTGTTTACCCTGTTTAGGTCGTTGCTCTGCTTGGGGCTTATCTTGAATTGTAACCAAGAAGTACTATAATGTAGTATTTTAAAAATTTTATTTCTGCTTTTAAGTTATCATATCAAAGGCTTTTAAGTACCTTAACACCATTAAGAGCAACTGCGATATGAACGTACGTTGTTTTATCTTGGTTGTATGTTTATTCTACAATTACCATGGCTCGCATCTACGAATTGTATTTTCTTTTCAACCGCGTAACACTGAAAGACGGTAAACGAGACTCAATGTACAGAATCTTATCCTCTCAAGTTACGCATATTAAATCATGTCGCGTCATATAACGCTTAAGGCGCTGTACCTGTAGCCTTTGTTTGCGTCCTTACAATAAATCCGTTGTGAGCCACATACACAAGTGACTTATCCTGGATTTCAAAGCTTTAAAACCGCTTCCGTCGCGTCGCTGAACTTCGCGCGCGCGCGCCCGTCCACACACACACACACACACACACACACACACACACACACACACACACACACACACACACACACACACACACACACACACACACACGCACACACACACACACACACACACACACACACACACACACACACACACACACACACACACACACACACACACACACACACACACACACACACACACACACGCACACACACACACACACACACACACACACACACACACACACACACACACACACACACACACACACACACACACACACACACACACACACACACACACACACACACACACACACACACACACACACACACACACACACACACACACACACACACACACACACACACACACACACACACACACACACACACACACACACACACACACACACACACACACACACACACACACACACACACACACACACACACACACACACACACACACACACACACACACACACACACACACACACACACACACACACACACACACACACACACACACACACACACACACACACACACACACACACACACACACACACACACACACACACACACACACACACACACACACACACACACACACACACACACACACACACACACACACACACACACACACACACACACACACACACACACACACACACACACACACACACACACACACACACACACACACACACACACACACACACACACACACACACACACACACACACACACACACACACACACACACACACACACACACACACACACACACACACACACACACACACACACACACACACACACACACACACACACACACACACACACACACACACACACACACACACACAAAATGATGGTCGATTTGCGTAGTTAGGTTAAATGCGGACTAGGTGCACTAGCAGTTCGGTTTTCGCTTCAGAATCAGGATCAGTCTTTATATGTTTATATATTTCATGCCTATAGCATTTCATGCAGAAGGAGGTCCCGAAGTCAAAGACTGGAATGGGATCTCCGGTGTTCAGATACAGTGTTCAAGGATTGCAGTTGTTCCGATAGCAATAGTGGGTTGAGGTCCTTATATGGGGAGTTGGTCATTCTCTATATTCATTGATCCCCGGCAATCTTCCTGCCAATCCTGGTGCAGTGGTGCAGCGGTCAAGCGATGCGCCACTGTCCGCCTATGGTAGGTGCTGTAATGGATGGGACTTGGGCTGCTTCGGTTTGGTTTCAATCCAGGTTGATCTTCACGAGCAGCCTCTTACGATTAATTGAGCTCCAGCCTGATACAGTGAGCACTGATGGAGGCAGTGTCCATGGCTTATTCGCTTGGCCTTGGCGTTCTACTGATGTAATGGACACAAGAACGTAACAAGATTCAAAGCGCGCTCTTTGGCGCGGTTTCTGCTATTCTATTTTAGAGCTAAAGCTGTAATAACTTTGCACAAGCCATTTAGTAGAAGAAATTTAGGGGGATACACGGCAGCCCTGTAACGCTTAACGCGTTTTTGTAGGTGTACACCACCGCCACGACCCCAAAGCGCGATTGAGGTGTCCACTGACCCAGAGAGCCAGTTATGCGCCTTTCGTTTTCTCAAAACCCAACGGAGGGTTTATACTTGACAACACTGGGAACATGACTATTTGCTTCGTGCAAGCGGGCCGTGGAGCCCGTAAAATGTGCCGAGAACCAGATCAAACCAAAAATTGGTGGTTTTTGGGGAAAACAAATGGCGCTGTAACAGTCCTACTTCTCTGTGTACACCTGAACCGCACCGTGAGGGAAGGGAGAAAGGTGGGAGTGGAAAGAAGGGGGAAAGAGAGGAAGAGGTGCCGTAGTGGAGGGCTCCGAAATAAGTTTGACCAACTGGGGATCTTTAAAGCGCACTGACATCGCGCAGCACACGGGTGCCTTTAGCGTTTCGCCACCATCGAAATGCGGCCGCCGCGGCCGGGTTGGATCGAACCCAAGACCGCAAGCAGTGGAAGGCCGAGTATGCACGTGAGCTTATAGACTCTAAAATGGTGCTGTGAGACGTCCTATTGGGCAGCCGGTAAGCTTAGATCTTATAACTTTTTACAGATTAGGTACTCTCCAGTTCTTCGACTTTCTTTAGGTTTCGCCGAAACCGCAGGACCGCAGAGTATTCACCGGCAACAAGCCCTGAAAAACCTGAACCACGTATTAGCCTCTTAGTCTTGCCCTTAGTTCTCAAAGGCACAGGAGGTGCGGACAGAAACAAATAAAAAAAACTAGGCATTTTCCTACATTCCGGCCCCTGTTTGATACATAGCGTTGGTTAATCAAATAAGAAAGAACAAAAAAACTGGAGCCATGCGCATGCGTGGGAAGAAAGAAAGGAAGAAAGAAAGAAGGAAATAAAGAAAGGAACGAAGAAAGAAAGAACGAAAGAAAGAAGGAAGAAAAAACAGAAAAAGAAAGAAAGAAAAAAGGAAACAAAAAAGAAAAGAAAGAGAGAGAGAAAGGAGCAAATGAAGAAAGAAAGATAGATAGAAAGGAAAGAGAGAGAGAAAGGAAGAAATAAGAAGGAAATTCTAGTTGCACCACGCGGTCCGCTCCACCGTCGTCGTTTTTCTATTAAGACCCACCATTTGCTCCACCCTTGGACACACAGGGCAAGCTCCTCCTGCCCTATTATCCCCATTCGTGTTGCTCGCAGTGACTCTGCGGCGGCGCGGCGCAGCTTGGGTTTGCACGAAGGACTCTTGGAGCATGTGTCACGTGATGTTTAATGACGCCTATATAGAAAACTCGGGAGCCAAGCGCGATTCGCGGCGCGGTCAGGCCCGAATGCATTCTCACGGTTTCCCGGTCAGAGACAGCGTGAAATCGTGCGGTGAGTCGGTGCTTCCTCCGGATACGCCTGAACTCCACGTCTCCGAATGCATCCGGGTCATGTGGGAAAGTTTGTCGTCCCTCGTCCCTGCAGTGGGCTCTGCGGAGCGGTAACACTGGCGCGTTGAACCGAACAGAATTATGTGTTCCATTCTGGTCTTGTGAGTGGGGTCTGCGATACAAAGGGTTTAGGTACGGGGTGCAGCCTACTCAGCTTGTTTGCTTATGTCTCGGTCGAGTAGACTGGAGTTTAATCTCATGTTCCGATCTCATGCGGCGCACAAAAGACCGTTTTGATTGACTGATGGTGTTTACGTGCCAATGCAAAACTGTGCATTGCGAAGCACGCAGTGTAGTGGAGGGCTCCAGCTTAATTTCGATCTCCTGGGGTTCTTTAACACGGGCTGAGATATCAATACGCGGGCGCTTCTCCTTTTTTTGCATTTATCCTGCACTCAAATGCAGTCGCAGCTCCTGGAATTGATTACGGATAGCTGGGCGAGGTGCTTTAGTTTGTCCCATCGTTTTCTTCGCCTTGTTAGTTTCCTCACTACGCTCTCTTTTCGCCCTGCCTGTATGAAATCCGCGAGATTGGGCTCGGAAGATGAACGGCACGACTGATCCAGTGGGGTGGGCACAGGACACAGATTTTAATACACACTTCTATAGTGTAGGAGACAGCTTTATGCTCTTCCAGTAAGCGCACTGTGTTCGAGGAAATGCGATATTAGATGAAAAAGACAAAAATTTTCTCAACCCACTCTTGAAAAGCCTAGAACGCGTCAAATATTGTGTGCGCTGCTTCCACATATTACAAACTTTACACAAAGGCAGCCCCTGACAGGTTACAGAAACTTTCGCTTTTTTTTTGTTCTCACAAGAGCATCTAGCTCTTAGGGGGAGTGTAACGTTAAGACATTGATCATGGCGTTATATACCGGGTGTTCCAGCTAAACTTTCCAGTAATTTTTAAGTCAAGGTTGTTTTTTTAGGTATATAAATGACTTTTGCGTCATGGTAATACCAGTGGGGGTGGATGTCAGGAAATAGGTGCAGCGAATTAGCTAGTAGGCTGATTACCTTACTGTAATATAGTTAACATTTTAGCTATTGCAATTAGGGCGCTTGGTTACAATTACAAATTCGTAGCTAGCCATGTGTAATATTCGCACCAGTTTTTTTTTTTATTTTCGAAACGCGATTACAATCGGCGCTGAGGCACAACACATTGTGGTCGCTCCAGGCTACATTCGAAAACCGCGCGGATGTGGCGCGCGCAGGGATGCCAACCAGTGCACGCCATTTGGTGGCGAACGTGTCACATGATCTCTCTTGTCCCTCGCGGGCTGGTGCAAGAACGTTAATAGAGACTATTCGCATAGCGCATACCACCGCCGCTACCACTTTCAGCTTTCCGCCCCTGCATGCGCACGCGCTGATCGCCCTGAGGGCGCACAATGGCACCACACACTGATCTCCACTAGGGGGCTAAATCACGCATCAGGCGCCCGAAAGCGAAGTCACCGGATGTAATCGGCCTCGACCCAGAAGTCAGCCTTTGACAGTCCATGAAATGGGACATAGCATGGTTTTTCATTTTGAGTCCCCGTTTTTCACTTGGCATTTCGTCTTTTCATAGCTCTCGTCTTTTTCCGCGGCAATGCCTATCTGTTGGGCCATCAACCATCAGCATTAAGAGACATCCAAAGTTTTCGGAAAAGTTGCTTCAAACAGAAGGGTCTTTTTATGTCCGTGGGATGATACTAGCAAGCGACAGGACGTGTCTACAAAGCACGTACGGATCATTTTCTGCTCAGCTCCATATCATTCCGTTGCGCTAGCGTCGCTAACACTGTGCTTTATTCTGATGCGGGTTAGCGCACTCTAAGCTGGGGTTTTATTATCAGTGGGGACAAATTTAAGAAGGGACAGGTGGAAGCGTTCTTCAGGAAGCCGACATTGCAGTGACCACTTTACCGAGTTTTGCTTGGATCTAAACGGAGCGAGGGTGGTGGTGGTGAAAAGCCTTTATTTAATTAAAGAGGTGAGGCTCTTTAAAGAGCCCCGCAATGGGTGGAGTCCTTATTCCGGGACCCCATTGGTCGAAGCCGCCAGCTTAGCCCTCTTGACCAAAGCCTTTTGGGACTGAAGATCCGAACAGCCAAGCAGGGCCGCCTCCCATTCCTCTCTGGTAGGGTTGGGGTGAGGGGAGAGAGCTGAGTTGCGCTGGCAAGCCCAAACCATGTGGTAGGTGTCAGCCACCTCCCCACAGTGTTTGCACCTGCCAGTGAACGCGGGATCGAAGTGTTTTAGTACTGCCGGGCACAGCATTGTGTTCGTGAATAATCGGAGTAGAACGCGTTCGTTTGCTTTCTCCAGTCCCTTTGCAGGGGCCGGGTAGAGGCGATGCCTATCCTTAGAATAGGATGTGATAGCTTTGAAGGAGAGTAAGTAGCTACCTTCAGGTTCCAGGTGCTCAGGAGCCAATGGGAACGCCCGGTGAATGAGTGCTCGGGCCGCCGCGTCTGCAGCTTCATTTCCTGCTAGGCCCTGATGGCCCGGAGTCCAAACCAGGCAGCGGGGTTTAGGATCGGTATCCCGGCTGCAGTTCCTTAGTATTCGTTCAGCTAGTGGAGTTATCCAGCCAGCCTCATAATTGCGACATGCCGAACGCGAGTCTGTAATTATGTGTTTGGATTTTGAATCAGAAGCAGCTAGGGCGATGGCAACCTCTTCAGCTTGTGTTGTGCCTGGAGCTCGAAAGGAAAGCCCATCCACCTGTATTTCTTGATGTATGACCGCGGCCGTGTACCACCCCCAGTGGGTAGGCCCAGCTACATCTACGTAAAAGACACCATGTTTGTTGCCATAGTGGTGCGCTAAGGCTTCCGCCCTAGCCTGACGACGAGCACTATGATCCTCCTTGTCCATCTTAGTGGGGAGGGGTCGAACTCTGACGGCACGTCTCCAGAGTTCGGGCACTCGGACCCGCTCCTGAATGCGAAAATCATGTTGGATGTGAAGGCGGGCTAGCAAGTGCCGACCAGACTTCGTTTGGGCTAGCCTCGTGTATTGATTTGTGAGATGGGCTTCCTTGAGTTCCTGAAAAGTGTTCACCACTCCCAATGCAAGAAGTCTCGCATTGGAGGTGGACACAGGAAGGTAAAGTGCCCTCTTCATCATTTTGCGGAGTATTACCTCAACTTTGTCTTCGTCGTGTTTCCGCAAGGGTAGATAAGGGACCGAATAGAGGATTCGGCTGATTACGAAAGCATGGGCCAGCCGCACAGCATCCCTGCTTAGCAAACCCCCTCTCTTGTTGGAGACGCGACGGACCATACGGCCTACTTGGTCTCCAACTTTGCGGAGTTTGTGCAATGTTGTGTCTACTCTTCTTTGGCTATGGATGAAAAGCCCGAGTATTCGAATCTCTTTGGCCTCGTGTATGGGGCCACTTGTTACGGAGAGATGTATTTGGGTAGTGTCCTTAGGGGATGCCCTAAGGTGCACAAATTCAGACTTGTTGGGTGCGCATTGGAAACCACAGTGCCCTGCGTAGCGATCCACTACGTGAGCGGCTGTTTGCAGGCATTCCTCCATGCGCCCTAAGTTTCCCTCTGTGGCCCAGATCTTGATATCATCGGCATACAGCGCATGCCGTATGCCTTCGATACCATTCAACTTGTCTGGGAGATTGAGCATCGCTAAATTAAAGAGTAGGGGGGATAGAACCGCGCCTTGTGGTGACCCCGCGTACCCATTTGATACGGACCAAATTCTTCCTCTTGGATTCTGATTAGAGCGGCTTGATCGGTCAGGAAGTCTTTGATATAGTTGAAAGTGTTGCGGCCACAGTTGGTTTCATTGAGGTGTGTCAGTATGACGCTGTGTTTGATGTTGTCGAAGGCTCCTTTCAAGTCCAAGGCCAGGACGACCTTGTCATTGTGTGGGTGTTCGACTGGTTGTATAATGTCTCTGTTGAGCTGGAGGAGTACGTCCTGTGACGACTTACGTGGGCGAAAGCCGAACATAGTGTCTGGAAATGTGTTTCGTTGCTCCAAGTATTCGGAGAGCCTATCCCGCACCATGGTTTCCATCAGCTTGCCCACACACGAGGTGAGCGAGATAGGCCTCAAGTTGTCTGTGTTGATTTCTTTTCCCGCCTTGGGGATGAAGGTTACTAGGGCTGTTTTCCAATCAAGGGGGAGCGGGTTCTCGCCCTTCCATATAGTGTTGATGTATTTCAGAAGGGCCTCATACGCCTGGTCAGGGAGATTGGCCAGCAGTTTAACTGTGACCTTGTCCCGTCCAGGCGCAGTGCCTCTCCTCATTTTGGTCATGGCTGCCTTGAGATCAAATAATTAGAACGGTTGGTTCAACTCAGGATTATCTTTGCCTGCGTAAAGATAGTCCTGCACAGACACTCAGGGACGGAGCGAGGGCGCGGCTACTACCTGATGCGGTGTCGACATTGTTCTGGTTCACATGAGCGCCTCCAAAAGATATGGTACTGATTTACCAACGAAGTGCATCAAGTACTGGTTCGTATTTTACCAAATTATGCCTGAATGGTCTTTTATTCGTGATGCTTCGTGCAGTTGACATCTAACAGAGCTTGGCCTCCGTTATTCTTTTTCGTCGGCCATTTCTCTCGCGCTGTGCAGATCGAAAAAGTCACGCGCTGCAGCATTCGTCGTTCTGGTCAGTCGTTTCTCTCGCCTGTACAGCTCTAATTATGCTAATGACTAGCCCAAAACCTATTCTGCGTGCTTCTCGTAGCTGCAGCTGTACAGACGTAGCTGTGTATTCGAACTAGGTTAAAAGCAGGTCTCGTAGCAAATTACGTCCTAAAGCAATAAACATCTTCATCCACCATCGATGGGACAGGACATCGGCTGCCTGCAACTGGAAACTGAAACTACAGCTATTAAACGAGGGGCCGTTCGAGGGACGAGTGTCTGGATTTCCGCCATTGTTCGCCTTTTCTTTGCTGCTCGAGAATTCGATTTTAAGTATTACACTCGGAAAACAAGGACGAAACAAGAACGTCGTTTATTTTGTGCATACCCTTTTACCGCGCCAGGGTGAAACCTGCATGCCTGTTTTTGGTCGGTTTCCCTGATATTACAGGCTTCTACAAACAATGCTCCCATTTCTCCCGTTCGGCTTGCTTATTCCTTTCATATAACAGTATATTTACACGTGAACAACTAAAAAAACTGTGTACGAAAGGACAAATAACGTAAGTTATTTTTTTTTAACTGAACTACTCAGCAGATACCAGACTTCCTGTGCAAG
The DNA here is from genome assembly GCA_030143305.2 of Amblyomma americanum. NCBI lineage: Eukaryota > Metazoa > Arthropoda > Arachnida > Ixodida > Ixodidae > Amblyomma > Amblyomma americanum. The sequence continues at coordinate 115,063 of JARKHS020030378.1, forward strand.
CCGTCCAGCTTCCGCTGGGTTCACTCGCGCTCGCATCGGAAAGCAGGAATGCGGTATCCAGCCACCTAGTGGAGATCAATGGCACCGCCTGTCCGACAGCTGCGACCAGGCTTGCCGCGTTCGGATCAACCAGTTCGTGTACAGTGGCGGCGCGCGGTTCCGCTCTATGCTACAACTACGCTATGCTACAACTCTTTAATACTAATTGCTGTTCCCTGACGTCCGCCGCCACTTTTGATACTATGCCGTAAAAGCCAGCCTTACACTTCAAAGAGGATATTTTGAAACGTACCTGCGTGTTTCGTTAAAACACTCGGTGTACCAAAAAGCGGGCCGGCATTGGTTGAAGATAGAAGGTACCTTTATCCGGGGCGGTGCACTTCTGTTTATATTGAAGGACACAAATACAATGGTTTTGTTTGAGCGGATCCGAGTGCATTCAAGGCAATATGAGGTCTGAAAACTGGCATGAAACACAAGTCGATCGGCGGAGATACCCAATTCGTGTGCAATGAATGAGGCTACGAGGGACACTATGGTGTGCGCCTCGGGACTAATCTCCACCTCGCAACTTTTAACGTTTAGAGAGACTTCGACACGGAAGAATATCGATTTTGTTTTTGCATAAGCGGCTGAAAAAAAAATTAATAACCTGTAACATTCTTCAGAGCGTTATAAAAGGCGTTTTAAGAAGATGCCCATTATTACGCGACAGCGTATACAGCTCGTTTTGTCGAAAAGCCGTCGGCGTAGTAGTGAGTCGGCACCCCGTGTCAGAGGTAATCGGGGGCTTCGTAAAAAAATTGTGTCATGGTAAGTTGTGGTTGTGGAGATTGATGATTGATTGGTGTGTGATAGGCGATGACAAGTTGATCAAATCAATGTAATTAATTGATTAAATAAAGAAATGAAAAATTGGAAAAAGGGGGTTCAAAGGTGTCAAAATGGTCATAATGAAAATCCAATGTTTGATAATACTAATGAAGAAAGTTAGAAGTGTGTAATTAATTATTAATTAACTGAAGCAATTGAAAACATGAAAAATGAGTTCAAAAGTGCCAAACTGCTCAGAATGTAAAGCCTAACCCACTACGCTATCACGTCATACCCTGAAGGCGGAGCTTAAGTGTCGTCTATAATTTTTTGTTGTTGTATGATCCCCTTGTGTAAATTACACGCAACGAAAGTCTGCAAGCCCCCAGTGCAGATTAAGCAGGATGATATCAGAGGGCGCATACGTTTTCAAAAAAAATTGAAAAATTTCTACGAGCAGCATAGACGTTCCCCAAATGATGAAAAGGCTCCCGCCCAGAAGTAAGAAAAATTGAAGTATACTGAGAGATAATAATATTTGCTAAAGAATCATGCCTTTGTCGTCAATTGGAACAGTTCGGAAACAGAGTAGAACAGGGATCATGTAGGGGCAAAAACTTCATGAAAAAGCCTTTCATTCTGCGTTTATATATCTTTCGGCGTACACAAACTCTCTTTGAACCCTTCGCGGTGGCTGAGTAGCTTTGGTGGCAGCTGTATTTCGATGGTGGCGAAATACAGAAACAATTGTATGCTAAGCGATGCCAGCGCAGCGCACGTTTATGAACATCAGGTGGTCCAAATTAATCCGGAGCCCTTAAGTACCGCGTCCCTTATCGCCCGTATGTGTCACTTCGGTAAGTTAAACTGCACAAATTATAATTTGTTATTTACAAACTCTTTCACCTATTCTCAGCCTGTCTGTAGAAACCTGCCTGATATAAAGTATATACTTTACTTGTTCCTGCTCCTTTCTCTTAGTTTTAAAAAAACTCCCTAAATTAGTTTTAAAAAACTCCCTAAATTAAAACTCCCTATAATTAGAGTTGAAATCATTCGTTGGTTTACCTTGCCAGGCTCGTGTTGATAACAACAGCAGAGTTTTACAGAATGCTTAAATATTTCTGCCTAATTAGTTTGAATCAGTTTTTGAGGCCGTTGTGTTAAAAGATGACGTCTGAAAGATGCATTATTTTAACAATTTTTGAATAGAACGACAACAATCGGAAACGAAATGCACTGAAATTTTTCGTGCTGTAAATCGATGTAGTGCGCTGCTATGTAAAACGTTCAATGTGTTAATTTACTGTTCCACTGATAATTCCTCTTTGTGTGTGAACGTATGAAATTTAAATTTTATTTTTTACTGTTTATTCCTGCATGGCTGAAGCCCATATGTCGCTATAAACCGCATTTGTGCTTCTGGAAATTTTGTAACGTGCTCTTCAGCCTTAGAAACCACACATGATCTTGGTTTATCGGAAACGTAATGCTACGCTGATTAGGAATTAGCGCTTCGCAAATCACTCTCGCTGATTACTAGCTGGCTGGAATTGTATTGAAGAAAGCTGCTTGCCTAATTGATTTACAGCGCGTTTCTCCATACCTCTGATACCTGGCACTTGTAAGTCATCCCTCATCGCGTTCTGTTTTACGGTGCAATGAGCCTTGAACGTCTGTCAGCCCCATGAGCAGTCCGAGGCTAACGAGGCTTGTGGTTCACGCCGTCCTCGTAGCCGAATGACGAAGACTAATGTGTGGTGTCAGCCCAAGGACCAATTGTTGACCTAGTTCTTTAAAGCTCCTTGTTTAACCCCGCGCCGCTTCGTTTGCTGCTTTCAATACCAGCCCACAGCGCGAAAGAAATTTGGCACGAGCTGGATTAGAGGAGAAAAACACTGTCGACTTAATTCGCCCGTAGTCTGTTTCTAGCATGCACTTTCCATCTTTCGTGCGGGGAAAGTTGAACCGCGGGGCGATCGCGCTCAAGCTGATGACATGGCCGCCTCTAGGCGATGAGAGACGCGGCTACTCAATCAAAAACTTCCTTCTCGCTGCGCGGTTTGACGGAGCGACCGTGTTATATAGAGTGCTCCATGGCTTATGGGGGCAAAAGTGTGGGAAATGGAAAGTCTAGCAGTCGGCTGGACGGGTACTGCGGCACGTCGAACTCATCTCTTGCGAACTTAAATTAGTTCAGGTGAGGACAGGAGACAACGCCCGCTTGTGTGTGCTTCCTGGTAACGCTGCTCTTGTCAGCGTACTGCTTCGCACGTGTTCAAGCAGTAAGCATCCACACTCTCGGCAAATATATCCTAATAGGTTCGAAATTGGGCATGCAGCCAATGCGTTCTACTCCTGGCCATTCTGTTCACATTTATCTGAATATACGGGGGTCATCTGACTCGTGTGCTAAATTTCCACCAGAAGGAGCCACAGTAAGCGTTATTACGTGTACGTCATGGTTTCAGCATAGAGCAAGCAGTCAAAGCGTTCTTATCCTGGCCATTGTGGCCGCATCATACGTTAGTTGTTTGATACGAGTGGCAAATTTGTGTCAGGTGGTGCAACAGTTAGTGTAGTGACGTAGTATTGCTCTTCAGTTTAGCTCATACGAGGTAGCAGTGAAAATATCTATGTTGCATGAATACGAAATATGTTTGAAGCGAGCAAGCCAGCACATGCAGCGAAAGAGACGAGTTTGTTTGATTTCCATGAAGTATGGGGAAGGCGAGGTAAAAACCTGCATTTCGCAGCTTGACAGGACCTTGTCCGTTACAAACAACTGTGGGTCACGCAAGGCATTCCGCCCCGTGTAATAAAATTGTTTACAAAAGTCATGAAGAGCATAGCTTTGAAAACACAAATAACCAAAACAATTTTTTAGCCTTGACGACAATAACTTATTAACTAAAGTACTATACATACAGCCAAAATGAGAATTATTTCACTCATCTGTACAAAATATGACAGAAGCGAACGAAGGTTACAAAAAGCAAATGAAGGAAGATTATAACAGGCCATAATACACTTGAAACATAAACAAAGCAAATTTCAAACAATCGCTGGATATAGCCGGCTTATGCGAACTACGGAATATGTGGCTTAACTAATATGTGTTTACAATATAGTCAGTCCTGTTTGTTCTATGTAATTAGTAAAAAACCATTTGAAGATCAATAGATTTCTTGTAACTTGTAATAGAAGGCCAGTAACCGGAAGCTCAGGGAAGCAGTATGCCGACCCACATGACCAGGCCGTGCGCAAAGGTAACAGTTTGGGCGATTATCACATGTGCGCCAGGGATTGCCGAAGTGCAATACCTGTCTATTATTGTCACTTATTCTCAATTCTATGCACTGATAAGACATTTCTGATTGATGAAGTTGGTGGGCCCCAGATCAAACCTGAATTGAATAAAGTGCAGGAAGAGTTTGGCGCGGAAGACGATTTACTTTTGTATGAACAAGCTTAAACATAGAAGGACATTCAGTCAAGAAAAAGTACGCTCGGAAGTCTCAGCTGACTTCATCATCTCCGTACAATGTAGAAAAAAATCATGACATGCTTATGCAGGACGACTGCATAAAAGTGCCGGAGACTCGTACATTTGAATTTAAGAGCACACGAACACCTGCAAGAAAAATTTTGATAAAAAAAATATATACGCCCTAAAATGCATACGCGAAATTATAATCGCATAGAGTGTTTGACGATCCTTAATCGCAATCCGTTTGATTTTCTGCGTTGATTCGTGGTCGTGGATCACACGCGGATATATCATTACACGTCCGAGTCGTAGGCAGCAGTGAAAGCAGGGAACAACGTTCTTTGAAGCCGCTCCAAAGAAAGCGAAGACCACATTTTTGGCGGCAGCAGCCATGGCCGCTGCTTTTTGGGACAGCCAAGGAATCATCCTTATCCACAGCCTGCAGAACGGGTAAAACAATCATAGAAGTGCAATAGATAAAGTTAATGAATTGTTTGAAGGATTAGCTTTGTTTTAACTGACGCACAAGAAAGCCCTTATGCACCAAGGTAGCCCTCCGTCCCACATATCTACAGTAAGAAAAGTGCGCAAATTGTGGCATATGCTTCAAATTCCTTCCTTCAAGGCGTCCAGCGAAAAAATATGGCCCGTCCTAATGCGCTACGTTTTTGCCGGTTATTATCGACGGGTACAGTAATGATTCAAGGCTCCTCCACAGGATCTGTAATCAAATAACTTTTGCGGCTGTGCACGCACATATCGGATAACCTTCACTAATTACGTTGAACTCGAAGGGAACGAGCCACGCCATTAATTGTCGGTGCACTTCCTTCGTATTTTAGGGTTATCCGCTCCTCCTGGCTCTGCTCTTGCTCCGAAAGCGGCAGCTGCGGTTCGTGCTCATCACAAGCAGCGCAAGCCATCCCCAGTCAATCTTCATGGGCCAGTGCAATGGGGATTTTTTTCCTCTTCTTTTATTTGTGAAGGCACACTTCGTAATGAGCTTTGCCTTTCTCTCGCATAAAAAAGTACAGCAAACGTGGCTGTTTCTTTTTCAGCGACGCAACACATGCAAAAGCCACGAATAATGACGAGCCATTGAAATCAGCGCAGCAGTGGGTCAGGGAGGGCTCTGAATGGGTGGCCGGAGGAAATCATAGCGCGAAAAAACACAAAAGCAGGGCACATAGAGGGAGTGGCTTCAAAAGCCCCGTCTCGCAAGAATATTAGCAAAAGGAAGAAGAAGAAAATCAAAAGTGAGAGAGAAATGGCAAATGAAGTATCCCACTGCATTAGGAGCATCGAGAGGACATACACGCGCAGAAATTCCCTTAATATCATAACATCATATAATAAGTTATAACTTCATACAATAAGTGAGAGATACTCAAAATACTAACACTTTAACAGCATTTTCAACATTAAGATAACGTAAATGAACCAATAACAATATACATTAAGGCTGTCAGCCCGTTACCCATAACACTAGATTAGCACACATAGCTTGCACTTAATAGCACTAGTTTATCCATAACAGCTCGTTCCCTAAATTTCGATAGTTAAACTCATGATTTTATGATATATCAAACTTCACCCAATGCAGAAAATCGCAACCCAGCAGTGATAAGTGAACACAACAAAACGCGAACCACACATATAGAGGCAGCAAATCCTCAAGAGGCGCACTTCATGAACAGATCATCCGGCTCACAAAAAAGGCTCCTGAGCACGCACTCATTCTTCACAGCCCAATAAGCAGCACTTCTGCTTGAACTGGCATTTCGTCGCAACGCCAATCCTCAGCTACCTTTTATGATCAAAAGATGCACTCACTGATCACAACTGCACCACCATTCACTTTGACAACAATAGCACCCACATTAATCAAAACCCGCGACAGCTATAATGCAGGCATCCGCGTTTATAATAAAATCCCATACTTGAAGTACAAACAAATAATGTAATTCGTAAACCCAGCAAAACAGTAGAACAGTTATATCCATTACTCTTTCTAAAGAAAAGATATATATCCACATCGACAAACACAAACATAACGGCGGAGAAATTATTATATATTTAGATTCTATTCCATAATTTTTATACCAGTCAAGCGCAACAGTCGAAAGAAGGAAAGACAAAGAAGGCTACAACGTACTCCATGAGCACCCTACAAACTTCTTTGTGACAACCGACGAGGAGAAGACATCCGGAAGTCATGGCTCCACAGCATCTCCTCCTATACAGGATGTTCACCGGAAGGCATCAAGTAATTTTCAAAGATAGGCTTTTGTAGCGATAGCTACACTACTCCAGCCACTTCGCGAGGTCAGCGTGGCTGCGCGCTGAGCCGTGGCACCACCGCTCCGCCAGCTGTGCGCATGCGCGGAGTGACGTCAGAGCACGCAGCTGGTGTGTGCGCCGCGCGCCTACATTCACGGCCGGTCTCGAGGAGAGCGCCCCCCCCCCCCTCTCTAGACCGGCCGTGCTACATTGCTACATTACGCTAGCATTTCGAGCCTTCCGCGTGGCGGTGCCGTGGGCACCGTGGCAGCTAACCGAGTGGGGGGAAGTGGAGAGGGGAGAGAGTGAATCCACGTACAGGGACGAAGATGACGAAGGAACGCCCAGCGAAACGCAGCGGCGAAAGACTGACTTAGCAATTCGACTGAGCGAATTCCACTCGGCCAGCTGTAGCCATCGCGTCACTCCGGGTTCAACCACGGCCATTTTTTAAGGTAAAACCATAATTCCTTGCCTATTATTTCGACGGCATTGGTGGGCGTCATAAAACGTCTAAGATTAGTAGATTACCAGGATAATTAGCTAAAATCTACTAATTAACCTTTAATGTTTAGCAGTTCTGCGCTTGGTTGCAATTAGAGAATCATAGCGGGCCATCATAGCAGCCAGTATTATTAGGTGCGGAAAAATGTAAATGCCCTCGGCGATACGACGCTAAGAATTTCGGCTATCCAGACGCATGGAACAGGCGCGTGGGGGCCGTAGTGCGAGCGAGACCATGCCCACCTCTGTCCGGCCTGCTCGAGCGATGTGTCCCATCCCGCCGCTCAAGCCAGAGGGAACGAGCAGCAGGAGCGTCATGCGTCCGACCCGAACTACGTCAGCCCGTGGGCGTGACTGTGTGGGCTCCGCAGCCGCAGCGGGTCCCTTCGATGCGTCTGGACAGCCGCCGGAATTCCAAGCGCCATAGCGTAAAGAACAATGACATTTCTACACTTCTAGTAACTGATATTGGCTGCCCCGATGGCCTGTTCAACTGTCTAATTGCAACCAAGTGCATAGGTTTAAAATTTCCAGTTAATTAGCAGATTTTAGCTAATAACCTCAGTAATCAAGTTATCGCGAAAGGCTACTTATGAAAATTACTTCTTTGTCCCGCGAACACCTCGTACATGGAGCTGCTTGACGCTGCGTTTTTTTTAAATTCTTATTCCATTCACAGCGCGGCTTGCTTTGCCGGCCATCTCCGGTTTCTATTGGGGCAGAGCGGACAGCACACAGAAGAAAAGTCACCAGTGCTTTTTTACCAGTGAAACACATTTTTGTGCTGGAAAACGCTAGCTTTTGTTTAAAACACAAATATTTCGCCCATACTTGTCCACGGGAGAGAAAGAAGCCTTAATTCGATGGTAAGCTTGTACGCACGGTAGTCGGTCCATTGCACGGTGAGCGTTTCCTGCAACTCAGTGTCCACACGTAGTCATTCAAAACAGAAGTGGAACCTGGGTCACTTATCTCATTGTTTCAGGTGTGATTAAATTTGCTGAAGATGAATTGCGAGCACGAATTTAATTTCAAACAATGTGTTTCGTGACACCTTGAATATTCATATTAAGGCGTGTCCGGAGTTGGATATAAGCTGCAAGTCCGTCTTGAGTTTTTCTGCTACACTATCTCAGCACATTTCCTTTTTCAATTTCAAGCCCCAAATCATTGACGAAATTTGCCTCTAGCAAACTTCGTCAACGTGGTTCGCACTCCCATTCCCGAGTCGTACGAGCTCGCATGACTTTTGATGTGCCCCGCACATCCCAGCCGGTCACGTTCCTGTCGTGTACAGCTCTGGCTTTTTTTGTGTGACTCACGCGCTGTCCCCCACCTCGCAGGATCAGCACAGAGCTATCACTGCGCTGTGGATCTGGCCTCTTGTCCAGTTGTTTTTCATTCCATGCTTCTAAACTGTGAACTATCCCGTGGGCGAAAGAAAAAAGCAACAGGAATAATCATGAAATTGGCCCAACTTCCAGCAGCCCACCGTCACCCGCTGCTCCCATCCGGTGCACATTTCTCGTTGCTGTCTGTCGCCGCAATAGCGTTCAGTGCGGATGGCGCCTGCCCACTATGAAAGGTTGGAGCGCGGAACTGAACGGATTACGTTCGTTGTCTCCCTCGTTGCGAAGTGCGCGCCTTGTGTTCGCTGTGCGACGTGCCCCGTGCGCTGCCAGCATTGCGCCCGCGCGCTAGCGGGCGCGGGCGGGCTCATTCCGCATTCGACCGAGCGCCGGCCTTTGAATAGGGAGCTCAAGTTTTGAATCTTCCTCTCGAACAAGTAGACGTGCGCAGCCGTCTTTTTCATTTTACGATGTTTTGTCGCCTGGCACTGTGCGAGGTTCTCTCGCAGAAGGGCTAAAATCTGGCATCGTCTTCGAGTGCTGAGTAAGATGGCTCCAATTATCAAACAAGGTACTGGTAAACACCAGGGGCCGGCTCACAAAATATGAAAAAAGTTCGTGTATTCGAACACTCAGGCATTTAACTTCATTTTTCTTTTCTTTACGCGAAAGCATTAATGCCTCATCAGCAACGAAACCCGGAGTTGTCGTCGTTGACAGCAAAAGTGGTCCGAAAAATCCCAAGTGACGTCACCGTGGTATCAATGGCCAATAAAATTCGCTCCCAAGGTGCGGGTAAATTGAGCCCAGGACTTACAGGTGGGCACGCAATCTATAGGCGACCAAACCGCATTGCTTCGTGGAGAACAAATGTGAACGTGGTGTATGCGTTGACTTATTGTAATTTAAAGGCGCCAACAACCACACTAACACGCACACAAGAGAATAGAATGGGACAGAGCGCCACTCACAACTGGTGGGTGGTGCTTTGTACCATTCTCTTCTCTTGTGTGTGTGTGTGTTGGTGTGGTTTTTGGCGCCTTTAAATTTCAATGATCGACTGCCAACTAGCCCGACAACAAGTTCTCATAACCGTTGCTTTACACTGTATGCTAGTGAGAAGGTGAGTCATTAGAAAGGAAGAGTAAAGAAATTGTATAATAAATAAAGAAATAAAACAAAAAGGAAATAAGAATCAAAAGCAATGCTTTCGCATTCAAAGCATCTAAGTAGTCGTAAGGCCCTCCGTAATTTTTTCATCCTCATCAACACGGACTTCGGAAGGGGCTGCGAGGGAGAAGGAGTTAAGTCATCCAACTTGCATTGCCTCTGTACGACTTACACTACTGTTTATCTTTACGCTCCTGTATACGCCTTCTTTGTCGATTTCAAGAAACCATTTGACAAAATTCCACACAGGTGCCTACTATTAAAATTTTCACTGCTAAACCTAAACATCCAAGGTATCCAGCTTTAGAAATCTCAATTCAGTTTCTCACAGTGAAGCTGTTTCTCTCTCTTTCTCAACCTTTCGTTTTCAGCTGTAAGATATTTTGTCACCAAGAGGGAACGATAGGTAGAGGTACGCACTCAGTGAACGGAGAACGCAGCCAAAGTGAAAACTGCGTTCAGTGCCACCTAGCTGAGCGCCAAGAAAACTGAAGTGCTCAGCGCGAATAGGCACGTCTTCTCCAGGAGGGACCTTGACACTGCTCCTCATGTCTTGCATTCGCCCATCATCAAAGCTGACCTTTTTGAACATAAACGGTGATGATTCCGGCGCTACTTTGTCCGATGCAGCTGTTGGCGCATCTCCGTGCTTGAAACTTTTATAGCCGCCTGGAGCGTGCACTGCCATTCTAATGATCGAGCGTGCGCGAAACGCCCGACATGCCACTGCTGCCTTCGGTTTCTTTATTGACATTACTTTTGCATTCCACACCCTGCTTACTGATGGCGCGGCAGTCCGAATGCGCCGTGGTTGCTCGGCGCTATTGCACATGATTCATGTACTGAAGCCAGCGCTGGCTGCTGCGGTTGCGAAGAGAGGTAGCTGCATGATGCTTATGTTCATTTCTCTGACTGCAGCTAGCTGCCTAAGGTTGGTGATCGCGCTTTTCCGAAGGCTTTAGGTGGCACCAGCCGTCAGCAACTCGCATATGCGCAAAAGCGAAGCAGAAGTATTAAATTGATTGTAACATCTACGTGAAGCGTAGGGGGTCAATTGCACCTGGTGCGGTGTCCCGGTGCGTCACCTTGCCTCTCTTTCAGCCCCTCATGCATAACCTCCTTTATCCTTCCGCTCTGTGCACTGTGCAAATGCGTGTCAACGCATTTTTACAGTGAAGAGAGCGGAAGGATAAAAGAGGTTATGCATGAGGGGCTAACGCATTTGTCGACTACGGGCATGTGCTATCTGCGAGCCCATTAAAAATACCAAAATTTTTACTTGACGCAACTTTCCATGCGTCATTGTGAGATCTCCTTGGCGCTTTAATGCCCTTTGTATTACCTATCACGCGAGGTGTAAAAATGTTAATAGTTAATAGTAATGTTAATAGTTTTTACTGGCAGAACTGCATGGCTCGGGAACACACTTGCAGAAACAACCTTTTTCAACATATTTATGAATGAAAATCCAAGAGTTAGCTGCCAGATACGCGGGAGACCCGTTTGAAGATAAAATTCATGCAGAATTTAACCATAACGGCTAAAGAACCTAAATTTCTGAGGTCCTAATTATGCATTGGCTTGTAATGCAGCAGTTTTGAATTTTGCTCTTGATTTGCCGTATGCTCCTGTGTATTCACGCGCAGTCTTATCGTTCTTTTACAATTAGAAATCATCAAAAGTAACCAAGTTTACTTACGCTCGAATCATTTTTTTTATTTCATAAACCTCCAAGTTTTTTACATGTCTGCAAAGAAGGGGTCGTTGTAAAGAAATCCAGGAAGTTCATCTTAACTTTAGCCTGCATTTTCAATCTATTGGTATCACTGGGTTAATTGCGTGCTGGTGGAAGCGGGACAACGAGCTCGCTGTAGAAAGAAGGGAATAGAGTTCGCTCTCCTGCGCATGCGCTAGTCGCGTGTCGGCATTGGTCGGCTGTTGGGAATACATAAGAGCGATGAGCGCGACGCAAAGGGCGCAAGACAAAATCAGTCTCGGCAGAGAACATCACCAGTGACTTGGGCGCGAGCTCGGTTGTGACCTGGTGGCGACAACGAGAGAGCGCTGAGGTTATAACTTCAGCGCTGTCACATGTCTGTCATTCAATCCGGGTTGGCTGTTGAGCTTCAGCCGGACACTCACGTTTGTTTCGTGTCCAGCGCGTTCATCTGTATTCACGCGAAAAAATTTGTTGCTTACTTATGAAGGTGATAATTAGTCCCATACCCTAACAGAGGTTGCAACATCCCAACAAGCCGCAACTCTCACATGAAGCTTCGGCGCGGTTACTGCTGACGAAAAAGTGCATGCCGGCATTGTTGGAAATGCACTTCTGGGCAGAGCATGGAGGCGAATGGTTCCGGTAAACAAACCAAATGCAAGAGTACGAATGCACTGCTTTCTGTGGTCTTCCCGCTCCGTTAGCAAAAGTTTTACTTGACGCACCTTTGCGTGCGCCATTGGGAGATCTCCTTGGCGGTGTAATGCCCTTCGCATAACGTTTCACGTGTAAAAATGTGCATGTGTGTAAAAATGTGAAAAATGTGTATGATCAGTGCATGTTGGGGAGAACAAGCTTCAGCGGTTTAGCATTGGATATGTTCTATTCCAACCGTGAACTATCTGGGGAACTGTTCTGGCTAACTCTTTCAGAAACGATGATGATGATAACGCTTTGGTTTGATTTTTAATGGCTGAAGGGCAGCTTGGCCAAACAATGACATAACTAACGGCTTTTGGTGTACACCACTCAGTTGTGTATAGCTTTTTTGCCCAAGAAGAACCGAGCAGTAGGCCAGGGGAAAACGTATGTGTATAGGAAAACCAGTAGGTAACCTGTGGCGCTCGGGATCGAGTACAAAATCTGAAGTGTATTTTAGGAATGAACCCAAGTGGAAGAAAATGGTTTTTGAGGAAAGGAAATGGCGCAGTAATCGTCTTACATCTCGGTGGACACCCGAACCGCTCCGTAAGGGAAGGGAGGCAGGTAGGAGTGAAAGAAGAAAGAGAGAAAGAGGTGCCGTAGTGGAGGGCTCCGGTATAATTTCGACCGCCTGGGGATCGTTAACGTGCACTGACATCGCACAGGACAAGGATGCCTTTTCGTTTCGCCTCCATAGAAACGCGGCCACCGCGGTCGGGTTCGAACTTGGGAGCTCCGGCTCAGTAGCCAAGCGTCCTAACCACTGAGCCACCGCGAAGAAATACCTTTTGCGGAGCAGGACAGGAAAAATAAGGCCTTTGCAGTCATGCACTGTGAATGGCACAGGGTGGAAATAGAGCACTGGTGTTTGAATTAGTTTCCTTCGCAATTTATCGCTGCAGCTATGTAAAAAGGAAATGCCTTGCGAACGACAGCAAAATTTTTAATCAGATCCTTCCTGTTCCACTCTCCGTCTTGGCATCCGAGGTGCTATACGCCATTTTTAACGTGCGGAGAAATTAGCTTTTTTTAGAAAATCTGTTGGAAATAACGCAAATAAGATTTGCTAGGAGCAACCAGCGACTGCGTTAGAAACAGAGACACGGAGGGATTGCGATTTCTGCGTGCCACTCGCTTCTCGCTTCTTTACGATAGCAAACGGCGTATAATGTAACTAAACAATACTAGCATCTACAGCCAGTCTTAGCAGTCTGAAGCAAGAAGGAAGAGAGCATCTGTGAAGAGAAACCTCGATTGAGATATATTGAGCAGTAAATAAAGGGCCTGACGCAAGAAGGCAGGACGAACGACTATTGCAGACAAGCGACGTTCAGGAGCAAATAGGGATAAAAGAAAACAATCAGAAAAGCGCCGATTGCTTTCACGGATAGCAAACTGGAGGGAAACAGCAACTCAGGGTTGGCACTGGCCTAGAGCGCCTCAAGAAGTGGGCAATGCGAGAAATAGCGAAGCGGTTTTGGTTAACAGCTGGTTTGTGGGGGCGGTGCATTTGGTGCGGCATTACCCATTTTCAGCTCAGGAAAATAAAAAATTTCGTCTCAATGGAAGGCATACACAGTGCGACGCAGAGAATGGCCTCCATGAAAACGCTGCGGCCTTAATTTTCTGCATTAAACCAGGCATCTGTGTAGAGGCTTTCGTTGGCATCTTCTGCGTCTGAGAACTCATTCGCTAGTTCCTCCCTCGTGCGACCAGCCTTGTGATTTCGGTTCATGATTAACGGACGCATCGAGGTTTACTGAAGCAGAAAAAGGCGTGATTTGATATTCATAGGCGTGATTTGATAGTTACGTATACATCACCATGACTTATGCACTCGGAGAAGCCCTGCAGTGAATCTGCAATTATAAACTAGAAAATGATCAAAGTTTGTAAGAAGTGAAAGAAAAACACTAGAGTCGAAAATCTTATCGAAAGAGGCGTCATTTGCATGCATGCAGAATACCACAGCGTTCTGTAAATGTTGGCGTTACTTACTCTGGGCTACTTGCTCTAAAACTGCATTGAAGTAGTAACAATTGCTCTCGGCGGACGTAGTCAGCAAAGCTTAATGTAGTGGAAAAGGCCCTAACATTCACTGTATATCAGGCGATCAGTGTGAAAAAAACTCTGCACCATTCAGGGATTCAAGGCCGCTGAGAATCTGCTTTCAAATTAGAGGTTCAAGAGTTGGCTTTAAAAAAAAAAAGTCATTGCGGGCTGGCCAGCTTTAATTTTGTCGTAATGGTCCTGGGCGCTGATTACTCCGTCAGTAACGCTCGGAAACACATGAGTGAACCATCTGGCGGCTGTAGGAGCTGAAACGAGTTTGACCCAATTTATGTTCTTTTCACCATTATCAGACCAGTGTGGAGGTCATTGGGTTTTTGTCACTGTTTCCTCCTGATCATCTTGGGAGCTTTCCTTAGAGATAGAACATACACGCCCCCGGCGATGATTAATGTTTTTATGGCTGTTTCCCAAAATGCAGTCGAAATTTCGACATCCAGAGTAGAAATTATATATAAAACTACAAAAACTGGACTGCACGTGACTTCATCGAAGACAACCCCCACCCCTCCAGACTTCAAACTTATTTCTGCACTTTGTTCCCTTCGTTCATTGAAGACACATTACGGAAAGTGTTTTCAGAACTTTATTTGACGCTACCAAGCTCCCGATGTAAGGTCGAGAAAAAGCAGCACAGACTTTATATTTGCTAACCATTCACGCCAAAGGCGCGTCATTGCTCTGTCCGGAAAATATTGAGCGGTGAATGGTGGAATAGTTTCCTGCACACCACTTTATAATAGATAAACTTCTGTGCCATTGCAGATATTGATATCTGTTCACTATTATGACGTGTTCTTCAGGTCTCGATTTATTTATTTTTCCATCCGCTTTTATGTTCTGGAGAATGAATTGTAGACTGGCGGATAGATTTATCGGAAAGGTCGTCCGGCTGCGGCGGTATAAAGCATGACATTTTTGAAGATGCAGTTGGGTTTGGCTTAGCTTAGTTGTGGATCTATTGCCCGTAGTCTTTATGTGTTGAGTTTAGTGGAGACAAGAAGATGGACTTTGTTTTTCTTTCTTTGCTTATTGAAGTCACATTTGCTTATGTCAGCACAATACATAATGAGGCACTGAGTGTATTGAATCGACCGCAGAGTCTTACTTTCTTGACTTGATGGCAACACTTCGACGCGTCTTCGAAAAAAATAAAAAGATATAGGCCTGGCAATGTCTTTTCAACTTTTATATGAAGAGTTAAGTTTTTTCACAGTCACTGTGATGGGCGCCAATTGCAACTCAAAGACGAGTCGTTAAAGAGCGAAAGTCTTGAGCGGCTTGCTTTGCCCGTTACCAATTCTCACGAAGGTGGAGCTGTGGGCTATAGATGTTCTACCAAAAGTGCCCGAGCTAAGTGTGAACTTTAATTAAGCTATTAGCAGTGCGTCAAAAAATAAATTATGAGTTCAAATTAAGGCATTTGCTACCGTGGTTGCTGATTAAATTGCGTCATTTTGGAATAAGCACGAAGAAAAATCTGCACGTGCGATGCACATTCAGTGTGCGAACATCAAAAACAAGCTATTTATATTCAATAGCAGTCTTAAAACAACGAACTGTCTCCATTCGCTAATAATTTGTCCAGTTTTTGTTGTTCAACTGAAATCGTGTAGCTAATAAACGAGCGCGGTCCTGAGACCTGCGTGCTTAGTTGGCAAGCTTATAGGGTTGAACGATTTGCACCTGATTAGCATTCGTAACCTGTGCTACAATTTGAATGAATAAGTATTTTCTGAGAACGACGCTTTTGTGGGTCTTGTTTTTTCAGTTGATTTTACTCACGTTTCTGAATCGCCTAATAAAACAGTGATCTGCAGTCAGATGCCGCTTTCTTTATTTCGCAGCACACCGTGCTCTCCTAAACTGCTTCCACGGTTGTGGCAGCTTAGACAAGGTATGTGGGAACACCAACGTTAGGCGACGGACTTATAGACTATGGCACATACCGCCTATGCCAAAAATTGGCTGTGGTTTAGCTCTGGTTAACCTTAGTTGAATTGCGAAAGCTTCGTTTCCTCGGCACGTTTTCTACGCAGCGTCTCATTCCAACGCTGTCGAGAGCTCAAACCGGTATCTTCTGCAGTTGAAGAGTCACTCCGGGACGTGGCACGACTTCTTGTAGCCGCATCTTCGTTACGACGCTTCTCGAGTCGTGCGGCGCGTTCTTCTGGCGTCTCTTGAGCGCGTTGTCTCTTCCTCGCTTCGTTCTGTCGTTGTAACGTCTCTCTCTCTCTCTCTCTCTCTCTCTCTCTCTCTTCTCTCTATATATATATATATATATATATATATATATATATATATATATATATATATATATGACGTAGTTTTTTCTGCTGCTCTATAAATAATTTTCTTTAAACCAATTGATTGCCATTAGAAATTTAAAAAAAAATTGAAAACATTCCTATGTGCACCTTGGTTTCGGTGACTGTTGGCTTCCTGAATATGTTCATCAAACGAGTCCCTCATTTTATTTGCCTTGTCTGCTTATAGCTTAACGAGGGTCTCGGTTCTGGCAGTCTTGATGCCATAGGTAGCATAAGAGGGCTCTCGCACAGTTTCCGCCCTCGCCGTTAGATGACGTTCTACGTCACACTTGCGGTATTACAGGACGTGCTACGTCCACCGCTATGGACGAGGGTGGCGCTGGAGAACACTCTCAAGGTTCGCTTACACGCAAAACATAGATACTCACGAAAGCAGCAGATTGGACAGCCGTCGCCGTAGCTCAGTTGGTAAGAGCACCGGACGCGATATTCGGAGGTCGTGGGTTCGGATCCCACCGGCGGCATGGTTGTTTTTTCAGCTGCTTTAAAAGTAATTTTCTTTAAACCAATTGATTGGCATTAGAAATTTAAAAAAATTTTAAGACATTCCCCTGTGCACCTTGGTTTCGATGACTGTTGGGTTCCTTAATATGTTTGTCAAACGAGCCCCTCATTTCATTTGCCTTGTCTGCTATATATATATATATATATATATATATATATATATATATATATATATATATATATATATATATATATATATATATATATATATATATATATATATATATATATATATATATATATATATCTGTTGGAGCACAGCTGCGGCATTGCTAGGCAACTGCGGCTGAAGCTCGTTTTCCACGGCACACGGCATACGGCTGAAGTGCGCGACGAAGCGAAATGGCTCGCTGGCTGGCATAGTGTTGCTTTCGCAACAAAAGCAACCGAGCAGCCGCGTTGGCAGCGTGAGTGACCTCGCGGCGTTTGCGTGTGTAGACTGGCTGATGTATAAGCCTGCGCCCGGTATCTTTTTCGTTGGATGATAAAAAGAAAGGAGGGGTGTTATGCAGGATGCCCCGAAGATCTCCCCGAGCTCCAGCGACGCCCTCAGATGAATGAACTAATGGTATAAATACATAAAATTCATCCCTTCCACATTCATTTGGTATGTATAGTCTGAGTTTATCACCGCTTGGACGTCACCTGATGTGCTTCGCGGAAGGCCGACAGAATAGAGTTTTTTTTTTAATAAACTAGAGGAAAAGCTGGCGGCGCCACTCTTCGTCCACCTTGAAGAGGGGCAGGGATGCCGGGAAGACGAGATTTCTTACCTGACTTGGCTATTGTCGGGCATAAAACGTACATTCAGCCGTAAAAATACGACTCTTCTTGCGCAAATTTCAAAGAAATGCTGTGAAAGTTTCCATACCAGTCTAACACCAAATGTTTAATTGCGTTAAATGTATTGAAAAATTCAAAAACGCCAATTGAAACAACTTAATCTGAGCACAGATCGGGGTACAATCCCCGCTTTCGGCTTAAGACTAACGAAGCCTTAGACTAAACCTCTTCCCGGGATTCCCGTGGTGGATGAAGTGCTCTTTAAGCAGCTCGCATAGACGGTGGCGCCAGCTTTTCCTCTGGGCAATATTTAGAAACTCTATGGCCGAAAGAGTGCGACTCACGTGATCACGCTATCGGTGCCTTTCATGTTTTTATTCTTCCAACGAATGCGCCACCTGTGCAAGTTATGGAAACAATGTTTTTACCGCATTTTTATTAGCACTTAATGGTTCTTCAGAAACATTGAATTCCGTGCAAGATTCGCACTGAATGCTCTTTAGACTAATTTGTAACGCATTACATTTTCCTTTGTACCGCGAGAGAATGCTATGCTGGGGCAGCTACGACATCACACAAAAATTCTACTGGGGGCGAAGCTTCTTGTTGTCACGTGACTTGGCAAACTGCGCGCGTGATTTCTTGGACTGATTCTTCACGGTACTGCCAGCGGCATCGAACCTACCGAGATAGCCTGGGTGACCTCGCCGGTGAACGGAACTCGTTTCCATGCGTGCGATTCCCTGACGTCAGCGGAATTTCTTCGACCACATTATCCGGGAGCAGCAACGTGCGAGCACCTTTCTACGCATGATCGGCTGGGAGCGCCACCACATGAATGGGCTGCATATACCCTTCCCAGGAATTGCATCGGCAGTGGGCTCGGCGGCACTACTAGCATGCGGTGCGCTAATCCTTTCGTCTTCATTGTGCAGGTGAGCAGGCGTTTTGGCAAATGCTTCCGCTCTAGCGACCGTTTCTTGGTAGTGCTGCCGTGCCCGCAGCTGTGTCTTGAAGTGTTTGATGTTGCTGTATTCCTGTGCAAACTCCTCCTGTTATCAGGGGACGTCGAAACAAATCCCGGCCCTGAAATGGCACAAATCGCTAAACAACTGAAGGATATTGCGGAAGATATTAAAGAAATAAAGGAAAAACGGCTGACAGACATCGAAAACAAGTTAGATGCCATAACACTTCTAGAAACTAAAGTG
This sequence comes from Amblyomma americanum, assembly GCA_030143305.2. Taxonomy (NCBI): domain Eukaryota; kingdom Metazoa; phylum Arthropoda; class Arachnida; order Ixodida; family Ixodidae; genus Amblyomma; species Amblyomma americanum. The sequence goes on from JARKHS020030378.1 coordinate 133,989, forward strand.
CAGTCTTGTCAAACTGAGATTTCTCGCATGAATCACGTAATAGAATCACTGGAAAAAAAGATAGATGATCTTGAGAACAGAAGCAGGAGATCAAACTTAATTGTTTATGGACTACCAGAAGATGAAGAAGAATCAACCGAAACTCTGGAGCAGGCTGTCAACAAAAGTATCATTCAAGATACCCTAAAGCTCGATCCAGTTGCCTTTGAACGTATTCACCGGTTAGGCAGGCCGCAGGCTAATAAGAATAGACCGGTAATTTTTAAACTCCTGGATGCCCGTAACAAGTCAGCAATACTGAAGCAAGGTTTTAAACTTAAAGACACGAAATATGCCATTGGGGAAGATTTCTCTCCGAGAATTCGAGAAATCAGAAAAAAACTGTGGAACAGTGCCAAAGAAAATCGACAAAAAGGGGACAAAGTTTCGCTTGCCTTCGACAAATTATTTATAAACAGCTGCGCCTTTGTTTGGGATCATGAAACGAACGACAAAGTTCCGCTGAAAAAAAACGAAGAGCAGGAGGAGACAGTCGAAAAAAGGAGCCCACCAACGACACGGGGAAGAGCACGATTAAAGCACTGACCATCATAAATGTAAACGCAAGGAGCATAGTAAACAAAGTAGAATCTTTAGAAAACTTATTAATTGATCGGGAACCTGATATTGTCGCCGTCACGGAGACTTGGCTTTCACCAGAAATTTCGAGTCATGAAATCGCACCACCCAACTACTCAGTCATTCGGAAAGACCGAGACTCCCGTGGCGGTGGTGTGGCTCTCTTGATAAAGAAAACCCTGCCGTTTGTTATGCTCCCAGATGTGTCGGGTGCTGAAAGCGTATTCTGCAGACTTCTCTGCAACAATACTACTGTCTGTGTAGGCTGTTTGTATAGGAGTCCCTCTTCAGGAGATGAGTGCATTTCTGTCATTCATGACTTCCTTCAACAATATGCTTGCAGCACTAGAATCATTCTCATGGGTGACTTTAACCTTCCGGACGTGGACTGGATAACTATGCAACACACATCATCATCTTCAGAAGCTCTTTTTGACTTAATGCTCTCCTTTAATCTCCACCAAATTATCCTAGAACCAACGCGCAAGCAAGGATCAGCAAACAATATACTCGATCTTATACTAATCAGTGATCACTTTCCAGTACACCAAGCGCAGACAGAAATCATCGAAGGCATCTCTGATCACAACATACCATTATGTTTGTTACCTCTAGACTGCTCAATACAAAAACGATCCGATGTAAAGACAACACTGAACTTCGATAAGGCTGATAATGCCAGCATATTAACCTACCTCGCACATGAATTTGAAGCATTCAGTGAAATGGTCTCCGACCCCTCAATCAATATTAACAGGGTTTGGCTTCATTTTAAGACTATGGTTTCACACTGCATAACTAATCATGTTCCACTAAAAACTAAGCGTCCACAAAGAAACAGTCCATGGGTAACAAGGGATGTTATCCACGCTAAACGTCATGTGAAAAGGTTGCGTATTTCTATCAAAAATCATGGTTCATGTCCTTCTAAAACTACAAAACTAGCGTGCGCAATCGCGAAGTTCAGAGAGATAGGCAAACGGGCCAAGAAACACTACTTTAATGTAACACTGCCTAACTTTCTGACAAACAACCCGCATAGATTTTGGAACCATTTCCGTCCAACTAAGAACCCGTTATCCGACTTGTCTCCAGAAGATAGAGCTAACAATGCTAATGCGTACAACACGTTTTTTCACTCAAGTTTCACAAAAGATGACGGTAATCTCCCGGACTTTTACGGCAATCAAACATCACGCATTGACCCTTTAATCATATCAGATGCCGGCATTTTTAATCTATTACTCACGCTTGACCCTAAAAAATCACCCGGACCAGACAATATCCCAAACGATTTCTTGAAACGATACGCAGAATGGTGCAGCAGATACTTGGGTCTAATATTTCGTAAATCTCTCGAGTCATCAACTTTACCGGACGACTGGAAGAAGGCAAAGATTATACCAATACACAAAACAGGAGACACCACATTACCATCGAACTATAGACCAATATCTCTCACCAGCACGGCTTGCAAGATGCTCGAGCATATCATCCTTCAACACCTAACAAACTTCCTTGATACACACAATCTGTTATCTCCAAACCAACATGGATTCCGTCATGGGCTATCAACCGTCACACAGCTTACAGAGGTTGTGCATGACCTTGCATTCGCCATCAATAACTGTAGCCAGACTGACATTATATTATTGGACTTTTCTAAAGCATTCGATCGCGTCTGCCACAACAAATTAATAGCAAAGTTACGGGGTGCCATCGGGGATGGGGAAATTTTAGATTGGATTTCAGATTACTTATCAAACCGGACACAATTCGTACTGTTTCAGAACATGGAATCTGCGACAGTACCCGTCATATCAGGTGTACCTCAAGGATCCGTGTTGGGGCCACTGTTATTTTTAATTTTCATCAACGACATAACCAACAATATCGATTCTAACATCAAACTCTTCGCCGATGACTGCATTATCTATAAAACAATTAACAGCTACGAAGACCACATTTCACTCAGCGATTCATTGAACAAAATAACCGAATGGTGCAAAACATGGCAAATGACGGTAAACACGACTAAATCTGTTTGCATGACGGTAACAAGAAAAAGGCAACCTTATGATTTTCCGTACTTTGTTAATGGCAGAATACTGACGAAAGTTCACCAGCATAAGTACTTAGGCATCACACTAACTTCTGACCTCAGATGGGACGCGCACATTGCTAGCATAACCTCGAAAGCATTACGCAAACTATTTTTTCTTCGAAGATGTCTGCGCCTTGCACCCACATCGACAAAGCTTCTCGCATATACTACTTTCGTTCGACCAGTTTTAGAATACGCTAACACAGTTTGGTTCCCCCATTCAGTGACTAATGTAACAAAACTAGAAAAAGTACAGCGTAAAGCATTGCGGTTTATACACAACAAATATAAGCGCACAGATTCACCAACTAACCTCGCGGCTATTTCGGGTTTAGAGACGCTATCATCAAGAGCGCAACAAGCACGACTAAAATTTTTATTTCACCTGATGCACAACTACTACAAGATAGACGTATCAAAATACATATCTTTCTCGCAATCACGCCCGTCGAGGCATAAACACGCAGCCGCGATAACAGAATACTCATGCCATAACGACACGTTCATGTATTCGTACTTTCCCCTCGTGATCAGAGAATGGAATCGCCTTGATCCCTCAATCATAACTGCAACCACATTATCTCAGTTCACGTCACGGATAGAATCATTATCAATTAACGAATAAAGCAGTTTCACTGACATACTCAACCGCCTCTCATCACTTCATTAGATTGTTAATTAATTGTGAAGAAAGTCTTATTTTTTCCGCTGCTGTGTTCCCATGTGCTCTAATTGAATTCCTTATGGCAATGCTCTACCCGACTCCTAGACATGTATTTTTCTTTTTCCTTGCTAATGTTTACCTTTTCTTGTATTTTTCTTGTTCCTTTCTGTTCACGTGTGTTTGATTTGTATTCCAAAGTGCACGGCTCAAATTTTTATCATGTTTGTCATTTTTGTTCGCCCACCTGCTATGGTCCCTGATGGGACTGGCAGTATTGTAAATAAATAAATAAAAATGAAGCGCTGGTTTTACAGGTTAGTTTTGCGCAGTCATGTGTGAACAAAGCGGCGGGAATGCGGCGAAAATTTGTCTGTTCTTCTGCACCTCGTTGCACCTTCGTTTCGTTTTAGCTATAGCTGCACTCAAGTTCGGTATTATAGCGAAAGCGCTCATACGTCGGCTAAGAATCTTGTCACCGTACATACGTACAGGTGCCCGAAAAATTTTCGGAACACGAAAATTTCATCAACGCCTAGTTACTGGGAAGCCTAAGCATGCAGCCATGAACCAGGGTATTCTTTGTAATTCCCAGCGCTAGCTGCCCAATGCACCCCTCAGTGCCTCGATGCCTTCTTGTCAGCGAGGAAATTGACGTTTTTCGCGATTTCGGCGTTCCGAAAACTTTTGTGGTCAGCTGTACGTACGCACAATCTTGTGCCGTTGCCTAGCAACCCGAGTTACTACCCTAGCTTATCCGAGTAACTCGATTAAGCTGGGGTAAGTTAGGAGGGCCGTCACGCCAGCTGCACGACAGGTATCTTGGGAAGACCAACATGGGTCGCACAATCCCTACCTGTGGCTGCGATTGAAAAAAAACCACCTGCCTGCGCAGTGGCGCAGCGGTTAAGCGATGCGGTATGGCTACTCGCCGCCATTTGTAAACGTAAAGTAGAGAATGACCTATTCTGCATGTATGGTGATTCACCGACGAAATGTATTCCGTCATTACCCTTACGGCGTAGCTTAAGTGTCCTCTCCGATTAGTAAATGGACACCTGCTTTCGCACATCTGCTGGTTTTGAAAGGCAACTGCATCACTTTTTGAGAATTTCGGGATATTCACGGATTCAAATCTATCTAAGCTAGGTAAGCATGCGAAGTGTTCTTGCACTAACATTTAAAATAGTGGCGCAATCGACGATTGAGTTTTGCGTCTCTCCCCAAAGCACCGGAGGAGTGCAGAGTGTCAGTGTGACGTCACGGAAGGTAATGATAATAATTGGTTTTTGGGGAAAGGAAATGACGCAGTATATGTCTCATATGTCGTTGGACACCTGAACCGCGCCGTAAGGGAAGGGATAAAGGAGGGAGTGGAAGAAGAAAGGAAGAAGGAGGTGCCGTAGTGGAGGGCTCCGGAATAATTTCGACCACCTGGGGATCTTTAACGAGCACTGACATCGCACAGCACACGAGCGCCTTAGCGTTTTGCCTCCATAAAAACGCAGCCGCCGCGGTCGGGTTCGAAACCGGGAACTCTGGATCAGTAGTCGAGCGCCCTAACCACTGAGCCACCGCGGCGAGTATCACTTGATTTCAAATTACCGCTGTCGTCAGCCGCACCCTGTCGTGCCTCGTTGGATGCTGCGAAACGACCCTCGGCGGACTTTTCCTTCGGTGGCGTTCGTTTTTTTCCTTCCAAGCAGGCGTTTATGCGTTGGGAATGCACCGATATCTTTGATGACGTCATTATGCCCCCCCCCCCCCCACTTGGCGTTGTGCGCTGCGGAGAAGCTTGAAGGCCGTCGAGATATCAATCAGCGATTACGTCCCCCTTTTAAATGCTAGCCCAAAGGGACTTCGCATGCTTTGCCCGCAGGTTTCACACATTGGACCTTTTTGCTCGTCGATTTCGAAAACCTATGCAGTTTCCCTTTAACACGTTAAACCCCTGCTGTTTTTTTAATCAACAATGGCCACTTTTGCGCATTGTATCGGTGCGAAATAAATATATGGATGGAATATCGAGTGTCCAGCATAGTGAACTAGGCATACATTTGGAGGTATTAATTTCACCATTTCAATTCCAAGTGTCACAATACGCCCGTTAGCATGTGATCACCCCGCTTACTCATTTTCGCCGATTTTTTTTTTCACTTTTGGGGCAAGATCGGGAGCTTAGGTCTCGTGCATTTGAATAGCTTTTACCTTACGTAAAGACAAATGCGGTTACTGAATATCAATTACAGCCTCACTAGAGCGCATTTTGTAATGTGCGATTGGCGGTAGTTATGGCTGAAGGCTAACTCACTTCTGAACATTCTTTAGCTCACTTGAGATGTAACGCTGACTTTTGTTACAAGTTTACGCAAATCAGCGACACGTAGAATGACTGGACATTTGAGCAATTCATCTGAAGTCAAATTATGTTAAACTGAAGTCCTAGCTGTTTCCCAGATATCCCCATGCAGCCTTTTCTTGGTCCGTAAATTTATTTTACAAAACAACTTTTAGCAAAACCTTAATCACAAATTTAAAAACTTGCAGAGAAACCTAGCAAAGTTGCCTTAAAGAAACCACTATTTACTTACGCCTATACCGCCTTGAGAGTTCATTTTTAAAGCGAAAGCTTTACTACTGCCCTCCGTTGCTTCTTCGTCGAGTGCGCGGGTTTGACCTTGAACCGAGGAGAAACCACGTGACAGCCATGACGTCACTCAGCCACCGCCGCCGCCGCCACCGAAACCGAGCGCTCGCCTCTGCTTCTATAGGCCGTCGGCGTTCATTGTGTTCATTGGCGTTGGCGTCGACAGCGTTCTAGACTCCGATAATTTTGAGGAAATGAAGGGCGCATAACTGACTCCCTGGGTCAGTGGACGCCTCAATCGCGCTTTGAGGCACGTGACGGTGGTGAGGGAGAGATGTGGGCTGAATGCATTAGCGCTGGTAACGTTGTGGCAGACACGCGGCACTGCAGCAAGAGGCCGCAGCGTTCACTGGGTAACGAACCTCTCGCGATCAACCATTAATTTAACTCCCACCTGTCAGGGCGGCACGGTGGGCCTGTCCAGTGTGCGGATGCACTCAACGTTACAGACGACAAGCCGCGTTTTCGCTCTCTAACCAGGTTCATCAGTAGTTGAACCGCAGGTATTTTTTTTTCTTCTCAATATGAACTGCCCTAACCCTTACATGGCGGGGAATGGCGAACATTTTTCAATTTCTAAGTGCTTGATCATTGCGATACATGGTGTTGTTTTGATTTGGTATCTGTGCATATCCTAAACATCGAAGCGAGTGAACGTACAGTCTTTGTCAAAAGTATACATCGTAAAAGGTCCGCTTCTGAGCCCTGCAGCGCGGCTCCCTTTGCATACTTAGACACCCTAATCTCACGAAAGCGAGAGTAACTTAAGTCCTCAAAGCTCCGGAGCTTAGGACTGTCAAGTGTGCATAAAAGCCCCGCTCAACAGTTTGAAAGCAAACCCCTTGGGCTGTATATTTTTGCCAAATACTGTACATGGTTGCTCCTCTTGTCGTTGTTTTCCTGACTCACGCAAGATGTGGGTTATACTTTGAAGGAGCCTTTATTCCAATGCATGTGCCGTCGGCACATCCCACGACGTCCGTGATACCGCCGCGAAGGAGCGAGCGATTTCGCGCCTTCGGAACGCTGTCATATTGAGCGAGGGCGCAGGTTGACGTCAGCCAGTCTACACTCGCAGCCGACGAGCAGTGGCTGGCGCCGGAGACCGCAGCGCCGCCGCTCGGTTGGCAGTCCGCTGCTGCAGCCGGCGCGGCTTCTCGGTTACTTTTGCCAAAGACGGTGCGTCACTGCCAACTGCGGTTCCTTAATGGAACACTGAGGACACCTCCATCCAATTATTATTCTTAGTGAAAATTGGCTCCCTGGCTATTTCTGGAAATATTGACGCTTGTCCGGCAGCAAGAGATGCATTTATCTTCGGCAAAATTTAATTTAAAAATCTTTCCTCCAGTCGATTCAAACTGGTGCCGTCTTTACAGAAAAGGACGGGCTGCCGCTGTTTTGAAGTGAATGGCGGATTAGCGTGGCTTCTGTATAGATACGCGGTATAAATAAATGTTGGCGTGCGCATTTTACTTGCGAAATCGGCTGGTGGTGGCGACACCTGAATTTAATTTTTTGTTCTTTTCTGGCTTAAAAAGCTCCGTTTTAGGTGAGACTGTTCGCTTCGTGATTAGAACGCGGTGCACTGACGACACAGGCCAACTTCTCTCTGTCCCCAGTGTCCCTTTAAGAGCAGACAAACTCGTATTGTACAGCAGCGGTAGGCAATACGGCATGCTGGGCAGAATCGCTTGTTCCTACAGGCGACCAGGCTCCTCATGTTCTTGCTGTACTCCCTGCAAGAAATCAAACTCAGTGCCACGCAGAAAAACAGAAGCCTGTTGCAATGAACATCCCCCTCACCTGAGCTGCGGAGGCCGCCGCGGCGAAAGCGCTGGCGGCCGTCTGATCTCCAGCCCCTTGTCAAAATCTCTGAGAAATAAAGTTCTTACCTATCTACGCATACCCTCTGTTTTGTGAAACAGATTAATTTAATATCTTTCTATCTGATGTAGGCGCTTTAGCACTGCAGAGGGATTTCCTACAGTTTTCGTACTATGCCGTGAGCAAAACACTTGACGCACTTAATTTCACGTGACGGTTTCTTGTTATCCCTCCCAGAAATCCTCGCGTACAGGCGATCACTTTCCCAAAATAAATAAAAAAGTTGTTCTTATTTGCTGCTGCATTGTTTAAATTGTGCACGATCTTTTCCAAGAGCGAGAAGCCTTCCCGCCGCTCACGTTTTTCCCGTGAGCTTCTCTTCAGATATGCCCTTGACTATTTGAAGCAGAGTCTCAATATTATCAACGACTACACACAGGGATAGCAACCAGGCGACTTTAGTCCTATCACGTGATGTAGCTTCAAAGCCCTGCAGCACCAAAAATGTTTCAATTCATTGCAATTAGTTTGCGAAAACAGTCTGCGGTAACGTTAGATGAATTTCATTTTTATGCCAGCCTGTGCATCTCATTTTTAAAGTGCAACAAAAAGGTATCACAATTTTTTCTTTTGCTCGTCGCGCTGGGAGAAGCATGAGAAATCAGTGGTTGGGGTCCTGTGATGGGTGCAACTTCTTGTGCGAAACGAACCAACGGAGAAGTGCGTTGCTTGTCATAACTGTACAATGATAGCATTTGATAGCTATGGTTTCGACGAGATTATACTAGGGCACTTCATGCAATCATTATAGTCTGCGCGGCTTTCAAGAGCACTGTAGTTTATGATTTATGGGGTTTAACACCCCAAAACGACTCAGGCTATGAGGGACGCCGTAGTGAAGGGCTCCGGAAATTTTTATCACCTGAGGTTCTTTAATCTGCACTGACAAGCACAGTAATCAGGCCTCTAGAATTTCGCCTCCATCAAAATTCGACCGCCGCGGCCGGGATCGAACACGTGTCTTTCAGGCCAGCAGCCGAGTGCTGTAACCACTGAGCCATGGCGGCGGCCTCAAGAGCACTAGGTAAGTGAGGAGAGCATGACGAGCTTAATCCAGACACGTCTCGGCGTGAAGATTTCTGCTAGCCGGTAAGCTCACACCTTCACGCAAAGCGCTGTGAGAGCAGAGCTGACAAAGTATTGTGCGGGCAAATCCTTCCGCTCATTTTCGGCTCCCTCCACTGACTAGCTGGTCTTCCTTACTCGAGTGCGGAACCTGATTGCTGGGACGTGCAGTTCGTAAAGCGCGTCTCCGGCCTTCGCCAAACGAGACCCGTATTTCCCACTCCTTCTTCGGTGCCCACGCTTAATCGCGCCATCCAGCAGCTCAACTTAGCTCCTTGTCTGTCTGTCTGTCACAGTCTACCTGCTTCGTTCTTTCTCTTCTATTTTGTGTACAACAAAGTTCTCAACGAGTTTCTCGCCGAAACAGGATTTTCCTCGCTTAGCCCCGGGTTCGAATATTCACGGGTTCGCGCACACACTGTGACGCCCTCCGCGGGGGTCACGGGATCGCTTTCTGTTCCCTTCTACCTTTATTTTTTTTTTTTCAAGTAGCATCGGGCCAACCGTATACCGGGGGACCCTCTCCACAGTTGGAAAGGGGCACGTGCTCTCCGGTGCGGAACACGAGTTCGAGAAACCGGCGCGCGTTCGTCGCCGACGGGCTCGGCCGAGCGGAGAAGTGAAAACGGTTTCTGGCTTCAGTCAGCGGGCAGAAGTAACAAAAAGAAAAACCAATGCCTCTCGCCGGCGACCCTACTACAGGATCATCGCTCACACTTAACGGGCGACGCGCGCTCGCTAGAAGACGACAAGGCTTCCAATGTCACAAGAGGTGCGCAGTGGTGCCAAAAAGAACGGCACATAAACCGCGGGACTGAGAAGCAAGGAAACTGAAAGTGTGATTTCTGTCGATGATTCCCAGCTTCTTTTTTTTTCTTTCTTTTTCGTACGTATATGCCTTTTCACATTGGAGGAGACGGAGAAAAGTATCGAGAGGAGCCTGATGAGATCTCGAGGCAATGATATTTGTCGGGTTGCGACACTGCAATGCCAGTGACTGTGCCTTCCTTTCTCTCTGTAAGGCCACTCGCCTACACCGCGAAAGCGCACTCAGAATGAACGCACACGAGAGGAAAAGGCGACGAAGAAGAAGAAGAAAAAAACCTGCGCTCGGAAAGTTTCAAACAGTGGAGCGCGAAAAAAGTCAGAGGTTGCTATCTCATTTTCATCTCGACGATCGTGGGAGGAGTACTTGAAATGCTAACTGTAAAGTTTTCTTTTTTTTTATTTCTGTCAAAGGTTTCCTGAATGCCTCTCGAAGTCTACGATTGTGACTTTGCCCCCGAAAATGGTGCCATCTAGGTGGTTCTATCGCACGCTATTCTCATTTCATGGATCGACTTCCACAGGAACACCGAAATGAATATGGCTCTGTCTGGGTATCGCGAGGCATGCTCACGCTCTCCGAGAGGCTGCGCTGTGGCCCGTTCAAGTGTGACGTCAAGGGACCAAAGAGATTAACTGAGACAAGGCAGAAGAAAATCAGACGGGTGTGGCTTTTATTTATGTCGGATTGCCGCAGTAGGCACGTTATTTTTGCCCGCCAGGAACAAATCTTTAACCTAGACGAATAAGCACTCGAAAACGCAGTACGGCGCTGCTCAGTTCGTATCCTAGGCTTTCTTGCTCATCAAGGAGCGCCGTGATAGGGATCAGAGAAGCATTTTACGAGAAGTGCGCATCCTGAGTGCTGATCAGTGCGTTTTCGGCAATTACATGGCTTTGACGAGATCCATGAAATTTGCTCCTGACACGACCCAAATTGCAGGGAGTCATTCTTCGTTTTTGTTTTGCGGTGCAACTGCAACCCCGTTGTATGGAGTCTAGAAAAGAAACAGATGTAGAGTGCTCATTTTTCGTTTGAGGTGAATGCAGTGCAAGGTTCAGTTCTTTCGACATGATGTACCAGACGTGTGCAACTTAATTGGTGCATGGCGCTGGCTGATACTTTCTTGTATGGCAAGAAAATGTTTTATAGCGAAAGCTCTACTACTGCATATCTCCTAAGGTCAATCTTTGATGCGCGTTTGACCTCCAGGCCTCCAGGCGTTTGACCTCCAGGAAAACCATGTGACCCGCCAAGCAGAGGCGCACCTGCGCGCGGTAGCCGGCTTCGCCGTTGTGATACCACGTGAATAGGAGAGGGCGTAACAGTTGATACGTCGGCGGTTTCTCCTTCAGTTTCGCCTGGGATGAGGCGCGCGTCGGACCGAGTGTGTCATTTCTTCGGCGTCCCCGTCAAGCCTCGTCCGATCATCCAGTCGATATAGCTCGCCGAGAAGGTGTACTGCAGAGGACGCGTGTTAAACGAGCCACTGAAACCTTGCAACAACGAGAAGCTAGACTTGCGAAGCAACGGAACAGAGCTTTCGCTCTGTATAACTAGGTTTAGGAAAGTTAAACCTCAATAATTTGTTTTTACACTGTAGTAGTATGGATAGTTGGTATGAGTTGATTTTGGGTCGAAACAAGCGCGAACGAACGAAAGAAAGAGAACAAGGAAGCACACAGACCAGCGGTCGTCTGTGTGTGTACTTGTTCTCTATCTTTTGCCCGTTCGCGCTGTTTTCTAACCATTTTTTTTTACAGCTGCGCATGAATTTCGCGTTTTTGTTTCCGTGACGCAGCAGTTGACTCTGATCTGGAAGAGTCATTGCTATGTTCACTGTGTTTGTTTCACTAATTTATGTCCGTATACAAGTTGAGTGGAAGAGGCTGGATGGGCACCGACTCAGGAGGCGTTCTTATATGTAAGTGCCGAAAAGTTAAGTAGCATATTTCCAGATAGAGTGCAAGCTTTTGAGAGATGCGTTCGTTGAACAACGCATGCCTGAGTAATGCCAGAGACGTCCCGTCCATTTCATTCCCTGCCGGCAGAGCTTTCCGCAGGAAAAACAAACTGACCGGGCCATACGAGCCTGTAGGTACTGGCGAGGCCATCGTATTCGCCCATTTCTCATCCTTACTGCCAGATAGATCGCGCCTGACAGCGAAAGTGACGCGACTGTAGCATTGCTGTGATTTCTCATCCGCGATGAGGGAAAAGACAGAACACAGGAAGCTTGAACACGTCGTAGCTCCAACTTGGAAGGACCAGACAGATCAGTGGCTCTACTAGCTTCTGACGCTCTGCGTTGTTTCTTTTACTTACGTTTCAGTTGAGTCTGGGGGAGAAGAAGGATGGTGCAGTACGTGGTAATCAATGTACAGAAGGTGGCCCGTGTATTAACGCCGACAAAAATTCTTTTCGAGTTAGGGGGAAGAGAAAACAGCGTGTGCTGCATATAAGGCCCATCGCATGTCAGCGTAGGGCGCGTTTGAAAGAGGGGAGGGGGGGGGGGGTCTGCAGTGTGGAATAATAGCGCTCCCTCCCTTTTTAGCTATGGGTCTGATTCGATGCTAGTGAATAGTGTTTTTTTTGTGGCGCAAAAATATCTGCGGCCAAAGACCGCCATGGCACAAGGTATTTTTCTCCCATTTCTCAAACATTTCACCCTGAATACTGAATAAGCCGAGCACCAGGCCAGGGGAAGTTTGTACCCCGTTGTATCACCGGTGATTACCCGGCGGCACTGAGGATCTAACCCCGCACCTCCCGCATGCGAGGTGGATGCTCAACCACGAGGCCACCGCTGCGGTCCATCCTGATTCGATGCAACGAAATCTACAGGTTTAGAAAAAAAAAACGTACGCTGAGCAGAATAATCTTCCTACAGTATTCAGCCTGGTCGCTTATGCTTGTCGGCCCCTTCCTTACTTAATGCGGATCTTAATATTTACTATTACTTATTTACCTTTTCAAACCAAAGGAGGTACACGAAGGTCTTATGTATCAATGTGAAGGTCTGTGGAATCAATTTTTTTTTCAGGATTTTTTTTTTTCTGCGCTGTGAAAGAAACGCACGGAATACCAGAGAGAGCGAGACTGCCGCCTCTCTCGCGCGCTGATATCGCTTCCTGCTGCGCTAATTCGGACGTGTCACGTCAGCTGCCACGACTGCAGAGTTGCCAGGCGGTAGATGTTTAAAAAAAAAGATAAGAGTTGCAAAGTAATGTAATCCAGGCTACTCTGCTGCGGGCATATCGTATTTCGCACGCTTCATTATGACTATAACGAACATTTTTGGAATTAAGCAACAGTTGCAGAATATTACGCCTTTTGTGCTTCCTTTTGGTGCTGTATACAGCTATCTGGTTTATAGTCTGCGCAGAACTCCAGCTTTGTTAAAAGCTGATAGATTTGTTGTTGTTAGTTAATTTAGCATGAAGTAAAATATAACGCGTGTTGCGCAAGCACCGCAAGAATAAGCGGCTTCCGTTACGTTTCCGCGCGATTAATTGTTTTCTTTCTTTAAAGCCTTGACTCGCGGGGGACAGCAAGCATTAAGGTTTGCTCGCACTTCCTCGCGACTTACGCTTGCTATATCGGGGATCTGCTTATTCGCACTTTCAACTAAATGCCAGTGTAATTGGCACTCATAGAGCCTTTCAGCATAAAAGGCAAATTTTTTCCTATCCTTGCTATCGCGCCGATCATGCAAAAGCCCCACGACGCTGGCCCCATGACAGTACAAAAAAAAAAGAAATCAAGACCACATTGGCATGCGTAAGCCGAACTAAAAGTTCAGCTGAGATCCTCCGATGCACGCTGCCTAAGAGGGGTTTCTTTCATGTTAGACCGAATCGTGCAAGAAAAATCGAGAACCGGTGATTTTGTCTATACGTTGCCGATAGTCGGAGCTAGAAGCTTCCTTCTGTCGTTACTTTTTAACCTATCACTATTTAAAAATACTACTGTGACGCCCCTTTACTTTAATCTCGCTAACGAATTTCACCTATAATTTTGCATAGTCTCTCTAATACTAGGTGCTACTGCGCGGGGAAAAGGGGGTGGGGGATGAAGGGAGGAGATTGTAGGCAGGATGCATTTTATATTCCTTCCGGTCAGCTTTAGCAGCTTTCTGACATTTATATTTTGGGACTGGCACAGCCCGGAGAACAAGGTAAGGAGCTAGAACAGGGCGAATGGGATGCGGAATATTTATGAACAAACGACCACGGGCCCACGAGCGATGGCATTAACACACGCGCGCGTTTGCGCATCACTACTTTCACAAAACGTCTTTGAGCCAACCACACCCACAGAATCCTTTAGTGATGCCAGATTCAGCCCGCCGGCAGAGGCTTCAACTTGTGTATACACAGAGGAGCATTTTTAGTAAGAGATGCGCAGAAAAGAGGACAGGAGAATGAGCGATCAAGGACGCTGCACACAAAATTTTTAAAACACACACAGAAGTCAGTGCTATGATTAAGAATGTGTGTATGTGTGCCTTGAGTAAAAAAAAATTGCTGGGAGCGAGCGCTCAATCCTCGTTGGTTTTTCTACAGTGTCTTCATTTCTCCGCTGTTCCATTGCTAGGGATTACCAGCTGGCCCGAACCTACACGCTTCCAAAGAGCGTGAACTGCAATCTTCTGTCGATTGCTATGCGCAAGCACCGACTTCATTCACAGAGTCCCAGAGGATTCTTTTTACCTTTTTCTTCCACGAAAACAAGGGCTGACTACACAAGACGCAATATAATATGTACAGGATAATGCAATGCGAGTATGTGCATACGCAGCAAGACCACCCGCATCTACAAAGGCTAGTGGCCTTGACATGCTTCGCCTTCATGCTTGGCAGGAATTCCCTTGCTTACTCATTCGCTGACTATACTCAATACCTGCGCTCGCCTTTCCTGGGCCTTCCCGCTTTGTGATTCTTTCGGCATCGACCAAACGTTAACGAAAGAGCCACCTAACACCTATAATCTTTCTCTCAGCGTGATGTGCCTTTCTTCAATGCCTTCTTCTCATTTTTGTTCCCTTGCGTAGAGGCATTTCCGTGCCATACGTTTCGCACTGTCAGCCGGGATCAACAGGTTTCCTGTCGTTCGCAGAGAAAAACCTATTGATTCTGCAACTCGGCTACTGCGACTCGGAAACTCTATATAGGCGCGCAGGCAAGATGCGCACTTCCGACTTGAGAAGGTTAAAAATACTGCGTGGAAAGAAGGCTACAAAGACGGAAGAAGGAAAAACCGCCAGATAAAAGGGAAAAAGGAACATGAGTTTTGTCGGGTGTAATAAAGGATTTCCCCCCCTCTTCGTCAATATAGCCCCTAATCGCGCGTGGCTTCTTTCCGAGCGAGAAAGCACTCTCGGCGACCGTTTCTCGCGCCTTGAATCGCATTTCAAAGTTCGACAAAAGCTGCCACCGCCGCTCCCGCCACCACCGCGCTCGGCCTCCCCGGGGACTCATTTGTCGGCTCTGGCCGGCGCTGTGGACAAACCGTCTTCGCCGACGACATCGAGTGAAGAGGGGGGGGGGGGGGGGGGGGTCGAAGAAAAACGGACGGTCAGTCGACAATAGACGCAGGTGAAATAAGCACCGAAGAGAGCGGAATAACAAGAAAGGAAGAGACAAAAAGACAGAGAGAGGATGCGAAAAAAAAGAAGAAGAAAGGCTCGAGTCGTTGTTTCTTCCTCGTGGCTGGCTATGTGTATGCGGGGGCGACAGACGATTCCGCCACGGACCTAATGAATTATTCATTATTCGCTCGAGAATGACTACTGAGTCGGGGGGGGGGGGAAGCACGAAGTAAAATACCGAAAAAGATAGAGCAGAAAGGCAAGCGTCAAAGGTTATACCGTACGGAACACTCACGGTAGCCACCACCTCATCATTCGGCGTCAGTGGAGCCTTTGTCTGAACCACGGGGTCCCATTCATGTTGCATGCGGAAGTCACCTGCGGGCGCGAATTGCGAGCTTCGACGACTGTCCTTTCTTTCGACTGTGCGCGGCTCCGCAAAGCAGCGACAAGGTCGAAATTCGGCATTAAGGGACTATAATTACAACCCTGCTAGTTGCGCCTCTTTCCTTGTGATTCGCCAATGAGTCCACTTCCACCGAACGAGAGGAGCGCTTTCGCGCTTGAGAGCCAGTTGTTAGTGGGAGCTTGAGAATTACAAAGAGCCATGGAGTCGTCCTCATTTTTTTCTGGTTAATTACCAGGTATTCACAGAAAGGCACGTGAAATAAAAATTAAATTCAGGTCTGGAACATCTGCACACATACACAAACAAACGTAGGGTTGCCAAGTTCGCGTTCGTTTTCACGAACGCGACCCTTCGCGTTCGAGAAAACAGAACGCGAGATAACAGGCATCCCTGTGTTTGGGCTCTCTCGTGGAAAATCATACGTTCAACGAATGCCCGTCTAATTCTAGCCTAGGCGTTGCGTGGTAAGCCATATATTATTCATCTGCGTTAACAATTCTTCGCACAATGTCAAACCACAATTAGCCGTTTGACCAACTCTTCAAAAAAAAAATCTTATCAAATCTCTCAGACGACGCAGAGCGACGGCTGGCAGTTCAAGTTGTTGGGCAGGAAACCACTAGAAAAACTGCATAAGGTACGGTCTCTGCTTAAACTAACCGGGTAACGATGGTTTGTTTCTTAGTCACGTAGCGAAACACTTACGGCAGCCCTTAAGCTCTAAATTTGTGCAAAAAAGGTGAACTCTCGTCCTCACATTGTGACATCTTTCGGTCTTTAGGGCTGCCGTAAAGGATTCGTTATACGGTTGAGAAGAAAAAAACCTGTTGCTCGGTTACTTTTGTCAAAGGCGATACGTGTCATATACATATTTATCTTAACGTGCGCAGGGCACGCACAACCAGTTATTTCGCTTTTTTTTTTCACGGCAGGAAGTGGCCGCTAGAAACTTGCGAGCGCGGACCTCACGCACTCTCTAGCATGCGATGCCTGCTAGTCGGGACACGCGGGATCAACGTGGGACAAAAGAGCACCAGCAGGTGTGCCCTTACGCACTCTGTGTGCTCTTTAAAATTTCCCTCGCAGGTGTCATAAGGAACGCACGCGTAGAGAGAGAATCCTATATCTCAGGGGCATTCTTCGCGCTCTGCCAGCACGATGCCACGGGCGCGTACGGCACCTGCGTGCCGCAAGGAAGCGGCGATGGAGAGCTCTCTTCTGCTGTTGTCACCACTGGAAGTTGCATACAAAAACGAGGTAATGATAGAAAATTTGTGTGTTGGGAGAGCTGGTTAATGTGACATGAAGGGCCGCTAAGATTTTTTACTGAGCGCTTGGATTATCGCCTCATACCGAGGTACTGCGGCCGGGGGAACTGGCTTAACCTGCATGGGAGGGCCAATGCGATCTCATTATGAGGTCTATATGCTAGCTGACTTCATTCTTTTCCTGATTATGAAAACGATCAGTCAGTTCATAAATTTCGCCACATACGCAACCGGTAAAGCGATTTATAGTTTCGCTTAACTAATATAGCAACGAAGAGGTAACGAGCAGCCCTGCGTGCATGAAATGGCTTGGAACTATGTTCTGTGTGAGTTGCCCGAGTTGGACAACTCAGCAGCTACTATAGGGGACTTGAGTGACGAGCATGGGAAACATGCTGTGTTAGGGTGGCGGCGTTACGCACCCAAGACGGGAGTAACTGGGGGTCACTGAATAAATGAAGGAACGACTTAGTCGCGAACAGCTTGGTTCGGCGGCGCACTGACATTGCAAAGTACGCGGGCCTCTAGCATTTCGCCTCCATTGAAATGCAACTGCCACGGACGCGATCGAACCCGCGTCTTTCGGGTCAGCAGCCGAGCACCATAACCACTGAGCCACCGCGGCGGCATAAAAGAAAAATCATGGTTCTGGTTGGCTGCTCTGCATTGCGGGAAATGGAAAAAGGTATGTAAGAGAACAGTTGGTCGAGGTAAGAAATCTACACACTTTCTTCGGGACTGATTGAGCTACGTACTATGCTGCCCCAGCTGCGCACGCTAAAAGTTGGTTATTGGTTCACTGGGCGATTTAGGGGTTCTTTTGTTGCATATTTATTCCGCAGAGGGCTACACAGACAGACTGTATACGCTGAGGTCGATAGCAGAAGAACGCGACCACACCACCAATATATCGCGGGCAGAGAGCCACTCAAAAACTTGGACGACGTTTAAACAGTCGTGAAGAGTACAATGCGATAGTTTTATAGATGCCTCCCGTGCAAGTACCCCTTCTCTTTCATGCATCCATAGTTAGCGGGAACTCCTCATAAGCGACGCATCACTGCCCCGGCAGGTGAACGCAGCCACCGGTGGGGCTTGTGAGACCCACGTTGCTGGTTCCGAGCTCCTGTGAAGCGCATTTTTTCGCAGATAGACCTTCAGACGGCTCTCTATCTCTCGACCAATGAGCTGATGCATAGTGCCTCGGTGGGCCGGTGACAATCGCATTGAATTTATTTGAAATAACTTCCTTGCCGCCAGCCATGGTGGGCAGGTTGCCCTCGAACAGTGGCAGGTGGGCCACCAGCATTTTCGTGACGTGCACGGCCGGACGCCGGCTTTCCTCGTGAACGGGACCCCTAATGCTATCACATTAATAAAGTTGGTGCGGTCCATCGCGCTGTGCAAAGACCACGAGCGCATGGTTCGCTGCGACCCAAGCGGTAAAACATCACGTCTGCTACCCGTCAGCGGGAAGGAGAAATCTACGGTATCTTTCACCTTCAACGCTGTTTGTCTACTTACGATATGCTCCTCGGAGGGCTCAACGTTTTCAAAGTGACAAATGTCATTATTCTGTCTATGTCGGACGTCGCACCACTGTATACTTTCAGGCTTAAAAGATAGGGGTAGTGAAAGCGGGTGACTGCGGCAAGAAAACTGAGATGAGCTATCCGACGTTTCTATTCAAATTTGCCGGAAGTCGGGAAACTCTCCAGACAGCCAGACGTCTCGTCCCATGCCGAATATTTTAATCTTGTTGCTATGGGCCGAGCGGTGCGCACACGCCTCATAACAGCAATGTTTGCCGCATTCATGCTGTGTTTTCTTCTTCTTGCAAGTGTAATAAATTAAGAAATCGATCGCGGTACACGTCTGGATTTCTGGACAGCTCAGTGGCTGCAGCTTCAAGACCAACCACACCCCCTCACGGGGAGACGGGAGACGAGAGATTATATTTGTTTTGATGTTGCCAGCGCCGAATACACTGCTTTCCACTCTGTCATCTCGCCTGGCGCGATCGAAAACGTATCGATTTCCTGGCCTCGAGCGTTCGCTTCCTGTTGTATGCCGCTGCCTCTTGCTTTGTACCATGTTTTCTTGTGTCTGCTGCAGTTTGGGTCAGGCCAATTGCTATATATATATATATATATATATATATATATATATATATATATATATATATATATATATATATATATATATATATATATATATATATATATATATATATATATATATATATATAGTATAGAAAGATAAACGTATTTGGTTGCTAGAGGCAAAAATTCAAAGTTGAAAACGCTTCATTTAGCCATAGATTTATTTTGAGTCGACGTTTCGGACAGAGCCTCTCCTTTCTCAAGAATATATATATATATATATATATATATATATATATATATATATATATATATATATATATATATATATATATATATATATATATATATATATATAATATATATATTATAGCGCTCGATTCTATACCAGGAGTGGGCAAAGGGACACATTTCTCCCTTATTTCGTTTTAAAACCTTTTAGCTGGACAACTCCGCTGACCGCCTGACATTTCTTCGCCGCAGATTTCTCAAATAAATGGAAAGAAAACCAAATTAGGATGCAGTTTGAAGTTGATCCGAAATTGGGATCGAATTCGTATTTCGCATTGAAAAAAAATGCAGCAGAACGGTAAGCAATCGGGTTTCGTAGACAGATGCCGGTGTGGTGCTTGCATTTAATTGTATTCTATTCGTGAAAAAGCTTTCCATTTGGTTTCCCTTAGGAGTATGTAGAATGGGATAAAAAAGATAAATCATTAGTAAAGTGAGGCGAAGAGGTCGATGTATCTGCGAATGATCGAATGTCGTTGGTCAGGCACTGCTACTTTAACACGCTACAATTGTTATAATATAGCTGCTTGCCTATGTTTCGGTGCATTATGCCCATTGTTTTAATATATCATCGCGTTGAGCGGCAATAAAGCAACAACCTGGCGTTCCCGATATAAAGTGGTTGTGCTCCTGATCAATGGAATGCCTAAGTAAATCGTTGCACTGGTCATGGCAGCTTGCCTAGCAATTAAGAAGCTGCCAACGGAGCGTTAAAAAAGTTTCTGCCTAACATAAACAACAAACAAAAATGCTAAATTCTTACCGGTTTGGACGAAGGCTTTTCTGTTCAGGGGTGTCCGCCTCTCGTTACCGACGTGAACTGAGCCGTTCACATTTTGAGGAACCTAGAAACGCATCGTACCAGTTTTGGTTGGCTTCCCGTTAATAAAACCGAGACGCTTATACGGCTTGCCTACCAAATTTGCCAAAACCACATGTGAGGTAATAGAATATTAGCCCTCTCTAGCACCACGTTCCACTTCCAAACTCATGGTAATTAAGCGACGAGATGAGATTCCATTTATACCAGGTTTCGTGGCTTCCGTACGTCCATGTTTGCTTTGGAAAAAAAAAAGATGCAGGATATATCAGATTAAAGGAGCATAAACACCTAAAGCTTGATTGCAGGTTAATTTTCTCCTTTGCAGTGATGCGTAATACATAACTATGCACAGCCAACTACGAGGTATTCGCCTATGACCGCAAAATAATTTTTAATCGAATTTCTTCTCTTACCTGTTAAGGCTTCGGTTTCAACAGCTGAGTGGTGCAATGACGTCAAAGCTCAGACAGATCACACGAGGCATGAAAAATATGCGGCATAATTGCTGCTTCATCGTACTAATTCACTAAAATGCTGAATCCAGGGTGTCTCAAGAGCCGCGTGATCACGACTGCACCCGCAAGAAGCGATTATATAGCAGTATTTTTCATCCCTCACGTGAGCTACGTTAACCTTTAACGCCATGGCCATCGCTCGGCTCATGAAACAAAAATATATGAAAAAATTCAATCAAATTATTTTGCCGTCGCAGGGGGATACCACATGGTGATTCATGTATAGTAATTTCTTACGCATAAGAAAGAAAGCATGCAGCCGAAACTTGGGTCTATACTCCCTTAACAAGAAAAAATGGCAGTGACTTAGCTCGGCTATGCCAGGATATACGTAGCGAAAGGTACGTTTTCCTGGCTGAGCTTGTTGTGGTCACTGTATGCTTAGCAATGAGAAGCATTGGGTATACACATCTTTTATTCATTTTGCTTGACAGAGACGAAGACTGCCCGATGATCTGTGAAGTGGCATGCAGCGGTCTCAATTTTGTCGATACAGTATTTCGATTTGGTAGAGCCTGTTTAGTATACAAGCTCTATAGTAGTTCCCCATTGTGTAGTCTGGACGTGAGGGTTCGAAGCTAAATTAAAGTCAAATTTTTCTTTAATACACTAAGAGAGTCCTGTTTCCGGTTGAAATGACCCAAAGTCACACACAACTGTGAAACCGTGCCGTAGGCTGGTATACATGTCGCAACCACATCAGTCGTTTGCTTCACAGATGTTGCCGGTACCACGTAGACTCCTTGGGTGACAATGCCGCTTTCCAGAAGCCGAACACAGCAGGTTTCACCATTATTCACCGCGATCGAAGGGAGATGTCTGACAGCGGTGATACCTTGTTTGACGTACACACAGACTCCAGCGTTCTTTATAGGTTCAAGTCAACTGCCAGGCGACAACCTCAGGATCGGAAGAGTTAATCTTCTCTTGCTATACCGTTGTTTAGCAGCGGCTGAACTCTCTCTGCATGCATGTCAAACGTTGTGATACAGACGCCCACTGCATCTCCACCTTTTATACGCAATCCTGCGCATGAGACGCGGGGTTTCGGATGATAGAGCGGCCTGCGGCGAGGTGGCGCAGCTGTGGGGTCTCTCTGGTTACCATGGTGTCGACGCATGCGCACAACTGCTCCTCCGCGTGACATCACGCTCGGCTTTGACGGTGGAGCGGGCGCGCGGCCGCGGCGACGGCGAAGCGCACGCCGCACTTTGCTCCTCTTCGGTTGCCATGCTAACAGCGCATGTGCACAACTTTCCTCTCCCATGTACCGCGAAATGCTTGACTGGTAGCCCAGTGTAGATCTCGCTACAAAAAATCCCTGCTGCCACGACGTTCCACACTGCACGGCTCCTACGCTCAAGGCTCAGAAACTTGGCACTTCGCTAGGCAATTCGTGGTGACGCTCTGGCAAACAGAGTCCGGCTGTTTACAGGCGCCAGAGTGATGCCCATCACTGGCGGCACAGGCTAGAGGCGGCGCGTGCTGTTGCCACTATCTTGAGGGGTCGGCATTCGAGGTGGCGGTCGGCGCCTGAACGGGCAGGCGAAGGTGCTTCATTGATGAACACGAGTTCTTTGGATGATCGATGTGCCCTACTTGCCGCTGAAATGGAGGAGCACGGTCGATCACGCAGTAAGAGTACCATGCAGGCGCTGCCGCGGTATCTGGACCAAATCACTGCAGAAAAACCGCCTTGTGTGGGGGCTGGTCGGTAGGGCGCTGTTGTCACCGAGCTTTTAAAACGCGAAGATGGCGGGAGGTAATAAGGGCGTGGACATGACTCTCGGCATCAGCCTGCCGTTAAAGCCTTCAAAAAGCCGAAACTCAGTCAATTCGTGTTTTTTTTAAGAACGCGACGTAACAAAATGTCAGCGTCAAGAAAAGTGTTCCCGAGATTCTACATAAGCAGCTTGTCAGACCACTAAGGGCAGAAAAGTTGAAATCACGCTACTTCATCACGCGTAATGTTGTGAAACAGGTGGCTACGATCAAAGGAAACTGCGCTGTCCTGGGGGAACTGTTGCCTGAATTAATCTATGACCTCAAGCCCTTTCCATTTAGCCAAGTTGATTTCAGGGTTCTAGCGTTAAATTATATTTGGAATGCACACGATGTTTTCCACGTAATGTGGCTACCTAAGGCGCGCAAAAATTTTGCACAGATACGCATAGTTATACATTAATTTAGCTCAAAAGTCCAGGCGTGATAAATGAGTTTGATAACGTTGATTTCAGAACATATATTTACGTTGAGGTATGAAAAAAGACAACGGGCTCGCGAGAAACACGGGAAAAACGTATGTGAAGTTCCTGCCTGTGTCTGCAGGATGCGTCAGTTAGCCGTTCGCCGAGGTGGTGTTGCTGAGAAATGATAGAGAACGGCAAACATTTTGCTAACAAACGACGTTTTATACGCTCATCTCTCTAAAAAGGGAAAAACGAAAAAGAATCTAATTTTCGTATTTGCCTTTCGGCAGATTGCTACGGGTACACGAAGGAGAACTGACGGTCAAGGAAGAAGAAATGCGAAAGGCTGAAGAGAAGTTCAGTTCAACAAATAAATTGCTCGCGTGCATCTGTATGCACCGGAGCAGGGCACAGTAATAAAATGTAGACCTGACGTTGCAGGCGGTTGTAATGCTAGAACAAGGAAGCCTCCTTACAACAACGATTGTAGGAGGTCGAAATTTTTTCATTTTAGTCGCCGTTTTGTAACGCCCAGAAATCAATTATACCGCTAAGGTAATATATCAGAAGAGGCTGGCCTTTCTGATTTTCGTGTTTTGAAAATTTGGCGGACATTTTTTCGGTGCTTATTTCAAAATCCAATTTTCGTTTGTTTTCATTTTGGTAAATATTGTTTCCTGTGAAAGCATTACCGCTTTTTTTTAGGCTTGTGCGTTCGAGAGTTTACCATGGCTTGTATGTAAGCAGAGGCAGTTTATGTACAAGTAATAACGCACAAATGGTCGCGCTTACAGCAGTAGTTGCAATATGACATGCTCTTGCTGTAATTAAAACAAAAGGTAAAAATAAATTTATGTAAAAAAATTGCCTTGTGAAAAAAACCCAGATAAACGAGAGAAAAAAAATGAATGGAAGGCAAGAGGAAAGCAACACACATACATTTTCCTCGCATAGACAAGTGAAATCGAGCCTTTCTGTATGGTCGGCTTGATGTCTGAGTAGCTTCATTTGGTTGTGTTAAATGCAAGTGTGTTTAAGCCGCCGCGTTGGCTGAGTGGTTACGGCGCTCGGATGCTGGCCTTAAAGACGCGGGTTCGATCCCGGCCGCAGCGGTCGAATTTCGATGGAGGTGAAATTCTAGAGGCCCGTGTACTGTGCGATGTCAGTGAACGTTAAAGAACCCCAGGTGGTCGAAATTTCCGGAGCCCTTCGCTACGGCGTCTCTCATAGCCTGAGTCGCTTTGAGACGTTAAACCCCCATAAACCTAAACCTAAAAGGGTGTTTATTGCTTGCCGCACACTGCTCATTCCTTCAGTAACGAAACGAAGTGTGAAATCAGTAAACGCTTCATAAGAATAAAGTTTCGGATTAGAAAAAAAAGTAAATTGACCGCAGCCGAAATCTAGGAGCAATATGGGGCCTTCGATCCGGAAACCCGCTGGGTGACGGTAGCGATTTGAGCGCCAATTAACCGTCGTGGAAGCCGGAGCATGACACTTTTTCGATACAATTTTGCATGGTTTCGAGTTGGCGATGGTTTGTTATGGTCAAAAACACTGTCAATGCGGTGCCAAAACCCCTTTAATATTTAAAGGCAGTGGTAAGGTGACGATAGTCTGTTAGCAGAAGGAGCTACGGCAGTTGACGAAGCTTGACTATGTAGTCTAGCGCCTCGGTCTGCACCCGCCGTTTTGCGAAAAATAGCAGAGCAATGCGTAAAAACGACCAACCGCACAGCCTAATACAACGATCCCGTTGTCACATCGTGGTCCTCGCTTCTGCGCTGTGTTAATTCTCTCTTGTTGCCAATTGTAACTCGTACTCAATAGCCAGCAAGCAATCGCGCACATCTAAAGAATACCGACCTTTTGCGGTTAATACCGATTAAAAAAAAATTCAGTCGGCGCATGTTTTTTTCTTTCGATTGAAATCAAAAACAGCAACCCGTATATTAAGGGGCGCTGTGGCTCTACGTTAAGCCTACGCCTGCAAAAGCAGGTCCTGAAATCGCCGTGGGACCTGTGGACACGATGAATTACTCTCGGCCCTCGCGCTTATTGCATGCTACAGAGATAAAATAAAGCCATTCACTTTGACGCGGGAGAGGAAAATTGCCGCATTCAGATTTTCTCTGAGCATACACAGCGGACCTGCGGTTACTCCCGCCAGCTATGCAGCGGAAAAGGCGGTGATCATGCTTTATTAGCAGTGGTCCTCTAGTCAAGGCTAGCCCCACCGTTTTCATCCGCAACAAAGTTTCAATCGAACTAGCTCATGGCTTCCAATGCTTGCGCGTACAGGGGTTTTTCATATCTGTTGATAGAGAATTTGTAGTTCGCCGAAATGGAGGTGTGACAAGCACGTGTTTCAATTGAACCTAAGCGTAGATAACTGGCGCTAGTTGGCGGAACATAGCACCAAGCATAACCTTTCGAGCGCACAAAATGTACGGACAGAGGTAGAGTATAAAGCACGGACCCTGGGTACATACAGAGCCCAATATACGTGCAGTACATTGCGCACTGTCGTCTTTCCTTTATGTGAGCAAATCATTCATCGACAGCATCCGTGGTGTCTACTCTCTCTCAGTTCTTGTGTTTTCCGCGCTGGAAACATGAGTTTTAGTCTATAGAAGCCTTTTAGAGGCACAACGTGTGATATGTTAACAGGAAGTTTGTTTATGCACCGCTTTCTTGTGACAAAATTTACTGTGCGTCTTATTTAAGGAGCAGGACAAAGAGATGTGTTTTTGTCTGAGGAAGATTTTTCAGGATGTCCGCAGAAGGATTGTCTTGTTATAAAACTTTTCAGGGGTTCTGATGGTCTTCAACTTTTCTTTTTTTTTGTGCAGCTTGGATGCTTGGCTGGTTCATGTGCAAGACGGTGTCGTACCTTCAAGGTGTGGCTGTCAGTGCCTCCATCAACACGCTGGTAGCTATATCCATGGACAGGTAAGTTACACCTGCGAATCGGGTCATTCAGCGAAAGGTTCCGTAATTAAGGTTTTGTCGGGTCATATTTTATAGCAGGAGGAAATGCGCTATAAGCTCTCGTTTTCGGGCGGGACATAAAATGCTCCATTTTTCGCGCATCTGGAATTAGCATGCTGCACAGCGAACCTTCTATAAAATCAGATAGTTATTTTTTATCATTGATTGTAATTAATTCGCCGCTCACATTACCATCTACTGCGCAGCACTTCTGCGTCCATGAAATGCCTTTTTGCCTTTTTTTTTGTATACAGCGACAATATTTAAGCAACATTAACGCGATGGTCTTAGACCTTTCCAGCAGGACGCTGTTAGCGTCGGTAGCGCATGACACAGTGATGCCAATGAGACGTCTGGTGTGAACTGGCGCTTTTACTTCTCGCTTCCGAAACGTACTGTTAGTACTTGTCCTCAAATTAAACACCATAATAAATAAAAAACACAAACGAAGTTGAAAATGACCACTTTACTGAGAAGGCCCCTCCGCACACGCTGTCCTCTAATTTTCTTGCAGTGTCATCAACTTTGTGCACATGATAACTAAATGTCCTATAAATATTGTTTTCGGGTAGCAATCGGGTTTAACCCGATTTTTAAGAAATTTGCTTGTGGTGAAAAAATAGGTAAAGTCGGGTTTTATATGAAAACGAAGGGCCCTATCTATAGTGAAGTATGTAATATTCAATTCCGTGTCACTAACAAAAAGGGGTTTAAAGAGTTCAACATATAAAAAGTTTTACCATTTACAAATATTCGGTTATGTTGTCCACACAGAAAAAAAAAGCTTACGCTGGGTGCTGGTGACTTGCTTGAATTTTTTTTTTACCTAGTGAAGGATATTAATAAATGGTTGGGGGAAGCACAGACATCAAAAATTGTGTTCTGCTTCCCTCTGCGACGCGAGTCCACCTGGCTTCTCACAACACGCGTGTTTAGAAAAGTACAAAATTTAATTGTGCTCGTCTTCCTGCAGCAGGACTGCACGTAAAATTAGAACCGCAGAAGGGGAGAAATTACGTAGCGTGCCGTCCGCCTCAAGTGCGTAGCACGGCGCTTAGAAGGACCCCAAATACCCTCTACACTTATCACACGAAACGCCCCGGAAGACTAGTACGGCAGGAGCCTTGTCGAACGAAGTAGTTTAGGAAGAATTTTCTAAAGCATGAGTGCAGGAGCGGAGGAATTTAATGCGCAGTATTTATCTTTTTTCCCTTCCCTAAGCTCAAATTTTCTCCCGTTTTCTCGCGACTTCGCCTGAGAGATCGCCGCCCCACTTCCCAAGGCCGCAACCAGAGCCATTTCCGCTGAAAACCTCGCTCCCGCCACTCGATCGACTGAACGGTGACTCTAGCGACAGTGCCTGTTGACGCAGACGCTGTCCTCCCCAACTCAGGCTGCAAGTCATGACGACGGGATTGATGAACCGTGATGAACCGCGCTGCACTCGTGTGCGCTGAATTGGCTGAGATACTCGCGGCGGCATAGTCTACATTAAAAACCAGAGTTCCAACTTGGTATTCTGTGTCGCTGCTCTTCTAGTCCTCTGCACGTGTTCACTTGTACTAGCGCCGTGGTTCTTCATGAGAGCCAACTTAATTTCCACGCACAATCCGCCAGGCGGAAGGGGCGGAAAGGAAGTTCGGAAACCTCTGATGCGAATTGTTTCACTTATTCCACACTTTAAAAAAAATATGCGCTATAAAATAACAGATGCTCTTCGCTTTTCAGAGTATGCGTGGACGTGCGATAAGCTGGACAGACGAAAACATTTTAGCCTGCTAACTAATTGCAGCATTAACAAGAAAAGCTTTTGGTCCGCCTACAATGCCCCCGTATCGGTAGCTTGCCCCATCCACAATGGCTTCCTCTCGGGCATCTTATAGACACCAGCGAGGCGTCACAATAGGCTGCGAGACCGTGGCTCTCGACTTTTTCCCTGGGATGAAAATAGATTTCTGTGGCCCGCTTCAGCTGTCCTTTCTTGTGGCACGTTGAAGACTGCTTGTCATCCTGGCGCCCCAGCCCAGCTGCTACGCAGTCCTGGAAGCGGAAAAGTAATTTCGCCGCTCGATATTTTTCTATCTAGTCATGCGGCTTGAGCGCATAGTTTCCAGATTTCTTTTTTTTTAATTAAATTCGGTCTGGACACGCAGGTTCGCCAGAATAAGGGGACTGTGCCCTCCTTAGTGTTTCTTTCACATGCATTCTGTGCAGATAGGAAGGGTGTGAATGATAAAAAAAATTGCGTTTTCGCTCGAAGCCGCATTTATTTATTTTGCAGCGATAGTTGTATGTGAAATTCTCACCTGAATAAATGGCGTCGACGCACTTCGTCGTAACGGAAGGGTCCCGCGTCCCCCTTATCGTTATTGGGAATGTTGTCGTTATCGCTATCGGGAATGTCATGGAGATGGACCGAAAAGTGAGCGCTTTTGACAGTGTTCCTCGTGTGATCAAGTAATTCATATGGAACTGACCGATGGGGCTTTCCGGTAGGCGTCCACGTGGTACGAGGAACGTGGTACAGTAATTACAGTCACTTCTTTATCTCAGACTAGGGCATAAAGTGTAAAGGCTTTTTGAACGCTGTTGCTCGCTATCGGGATGCTGGTTTGTTATGGGAATACAACGGTAAATTCAAATTCCTAACTTATGAAGTATAAAGACGTTCAACACAGAAGTATGCAAGGGTAAGACCACAAGGCGATGAAGAAATGCAGACACAAGATCGCAAGATGGTCATAAATAAACTGCGATGTTAATAGTTTTAATTGCGACGGATATACAACAAGTGTCCACGGCCAATTAAGGTAAAAGCTTACATTCACAAAGCCTCGTTCATTTTTTCATCAAATGCTTCCAGTCGATGGCACTGCAGAAGCGACGAATACAATACATTTGTCTTTCTACAAGCGCGCTGCAGCAAGGAAAATGCACATGCGAGAATTCGGGATTGTGGAACCGCAAAATTTGAATAACGAATTTCAATTTCGCCTTTCCCTGCAGGCATTAGTATATTAAGATGTGTTACTCTGAAAAAATTAGCAGGAAGTTCCTGTGATGCCTTCCTTCCTCCTGGTTTTTTTTCCGCAATTAGTGGTCACTCTCAGAGGCCTAACAAGATATATAAATTTGCCCAAGAATGAACGCGGATAAAAATATCTGCACTGTTTGCCTGCGCTGAAGATTTTCATGCAAGACAGTTTTCTTAAAACTCAAACTGGCGGAGAGGCTTAGTGAGAGAAGCGGGCGAAATCATGAAAGGAAAAACGTGTGTGGCCTGAAATTTAGTCTTCCAATGTGAACAATTTCCTTTTCAACAGCGCCACAGCCAGACGGAAGTACAGGCTGCTACATGTTAGTGAAAACAATGGCTAGAAAATTAATACACTTGCTGCCAAAGACAACTCTTGTGCTGGCCCTCCATAGGTAGCTTGTGACGGCGAAAACAAGAATCGGCAAGATCATGGGTCGTTAAAATAAGAAACTTTTTCGGCAGATAGAGCCCCTATAAAAGATATCGAATTTCAGGTGCCTTTGGCTGAATGTCGAAGTAGCGTAGCAGCCTCTTTACTTTCACTTTAAGTGAAAGAGTTTCTACCATTGATTTACAGGGAATATTCGTTTCAGGAGCTGCTACGCTCCTGCTAAGTCGGAATGAATCGGGAAAGTAACGCACTTCCTATGGGAGTAGAAGTACTGCGGCAATGGAGGGTCAAAGAAAAAAAAAATGGGTTTGAGCGCGGAATTTTCTGTCTGCATTCGGACGCGCAACGTCTAAACTACTAAGGGGACAGTCTGTTTTGTTTTGCAGAGTTAAGTATATACTCTGCTGCTTGACGCTCGCTGCGAAGGCTGGGTTGTTGCTTCATAATTTTTTAAATGTCCGGCGACCCAACTGGAAAGTAATTTCAAGATGATTGCCGCAATAGAGCTTGGACATTTCGAGAAAAAAAAGATTCAATTCAAGGAAGAGCCCATTCAGAAGCAAATTTACGCCGTATTGTGGCGCATATCTCAATGCGACGAAGTCTTCGGTGCTACCAGACAAGTTCAGCTGTCTGATGTCGGCCACGTAAAGGTAGCACGCAGAATGACTCTGCCATGGGTTCAGGCACGCAGGTGAAAAGTGGCATCGACTTCCCCGTCGCAGCAGATATGCTGTTCCAGCCGCTTCCGTTGTTCACTCGTGCGCAAGAGGCGACTTACCAGTTGCTTATGCACGGGTGCAAGTTTTCGTGCTCACTATGGGTCACTAACCCGTGATTCCAGTCGCGGCTCTTCAATGAGCACTTCTGCTACTTTTTAGTCCTTGCAGCGAAGTTACATCCCGCGTATACCAGCAGGTGAGGCTCACAACACAACCGAGAGTGAAGTGCTACCATGCGAGTTGCCTAATTCCGTACCCAGTTCCACCAGCACCCAACTACACTATGAAAGTTCTACCTCTTCAAGCGCCGATGAGCTCGACTCAGTGTTCTGGGCTAAACATGGGCATTCAAGAAAGTACTCAGGCTGCTTATAAACATGCTATTCGTGTGGCAGGAAAAGGTTCATGGTTTTTGGTTTATGGGCGTTAAATGTCCCAAAGCAAATAAGGTTATGAGGGACGCCATAGTGAAGAGCTCCGGCAGAAGAAGGATGCAGAAGTAGGGAACAGTCCAACAGTGCGTCGACTGCAGGAAGCTGAACGCAATTATTTTTCTCCATGTATAACCGATCCATCGCCTCGACGACCTTTAGGGCTACTGGCAGGTACACCCTTTGTCAAATGTTAAGAGCCCAAGGGCTGTTTTCTGGGCCATGATTTGTGGCTGCTATGTGTTGCCAGCGTTCTAAATCTCTTGAAGTTGAAGTGGAACACCCGACGGCATCCCTAAGAAGCTAGGACTTTAGAGGTACAAAAGCCCTGACATGCCTTGGTAAGCAATCTTTTGGGCTGTTACCCCCAAGCCTTTGGGCTTTACTTTTGACATAGTCTGTAGCTCTTCACCCTGTTGATGCCGAAATGACGACATTTGGGACGCTAGATGGAATTCATCAGTTCAGTCGCATGCCGTATGCCCCCTCGAATGCTCCCGCCATCTTCTAACGACTCTTGGGCTATGTAATAGGCCGCAATAAGTGTGTTATGACCTTTTTTTTAAGCGCACCTACTGCGCCTCAAGCATATCTTTGAAGGTCTTTCTACTGCTAGGCTTCATATGGAATCGACAGTCTTTGTTCGGGATCTACGGAGTCACTTATTTGGGACACGTTATCGACTGACATGGCATTAGCCCGTACCTTAAGAGCTATAGACACTAATGACTTCGAGCTCCCCACCATGCTGAAAGAAAAAGCAAGTTTACTGGCAGCTCCTTTTGCTCCCATCCCTTTATTCTTGTCTGCACAAAAACGAAGTCTGTCTTTGACGACAGTTCTCAAGAGGAACTTCACATGGGTATGGAAACATGAACGAAAGAGAGCCTTCGTCGACTTTGAAGGGGCACTTCGTTATCCGCCTACCTTAGCTCTCTATGAAGAGTCTGCCCTAATCGTTCGCCATAATAACGGTAGCGAAGAAAAACTCGCGGTGCGGTGTTCTCCCAGGAATACCAATTTGGTAACCAGTGGGCTTTGCCTATGCCAGCCGCCAACTCCCGCTCGTTGAGCGACTCTGCCACTCTTGAAAGCTAGGTTCCTGGCCGTCGTGTGGGCTGTCGATAAGTTTTGTCCGTACTTGTACGGCCACTATTTCGCCACCATCAAGAACATCAAGGCTCTCACTTGGTTACAGTCGTGGGCCCCGTGGCAATGCTACAAGAGGAAGCTGGCGCACTGCCCTCTCCCATTACAAGACGGTGACTTTTCGGTTTTTCACCGGCGCAGCTCTGCCCATCAAGATGCCGATTTTCTGTCCTGCCACGCCTCTGTGACATTTCTGGCCGACTTCAGGACTGTGCACGACCAGGATTCCGGCCGCACATCCATATGCAAACCTTAAGTAGGGACAGTGGTTGCACACTGAATATGCGCTACCACAACTTGCTGCGAAGCTGCCAGGTTGAGAACGCCATCCTGTTGGCGTTTGGGTGTTTCCAGGACCAACCTTTCGCAGCTTGCATGACGCTGCAGAGGAGAGCCACCTAGGCCGAAAAAAAAACACGTAGTACTGTCGGAGACATTTTCACAGCGTGTCTTGCAAAACCACCATAGAAATGACTTTAAATTTGGCTAGAAGCGCCAGTAGCAGGAAGTGCCCACGCAGCTGACTGCCCACACGGCTACTTTTTTGAAGCTTCATAATAAATTTATTTACTTATTTCGCCAGAAATTACATGAGAAGGGGTGTGGGAAATGCTGCATGAGGCAGTTTGAAATGTCCACCACCCCGAAGATAAGAGTATATTCACTCCGGCAGAAAGTGGGTACTGCACTCTGGTTTAAAGAAGTGCGGTGATTGTTGACAAATATTTACTCCATCGAAAGGCGTTTCTAGCAGTCCTTTAGTTCTCAAGTGTAGAACGCTCAACCGGTGCTCTGTGGAGAAAAGTAAGTACGCGAAAATTTTATTAAATTATATCCCTGTCACACGGGCAATTTCAATGCCCCTTCTGTCAATGCCCCTTGAATCAGTGCCCATTGAGTCAATGTACATCGACTCAATGGGGGTTCGCGAATGACCATTAGAATGTCAAAGGCCATTGAGAACTTTCTCGCACTCACCGTGTGTTGAAAACACAAGACATAAAAACTCGAAATAAGCGAAAATATCTTTTTGATTTAATAGCAAATTTTAAATTGCATTAGCCAGTTCATAAACTAATTTTTATTCGGGAGTCGAAATGACAGCTCCGCAGAACGACCAGGGTTCAGATCATGGGTCAGATGTAAACAAACCGCCGCTGTTTTTGTAGTGCGACGTCGCGTTGCTCCGCTTCGTTTGTCCCGTGTTCGCCTCTTAGCGCGCTTTGTGGCAACCGAGACCAAGAAGTGTCCTTTAAATGCTGCACCGATAGTAGCTATGAAAGCGACAAACACGGTCACGGTAACCGGCAGCTTCGCCGGCGAAAAGTTGATGCTTCCGAAACGAAGCGCGCATCACTGCCCCGACCCGCCATCGCTATCTCTAGATTGTGTGGAAGTGTGAAGTATTATAATAGGTTTTCTGAACTGAGTTTCAATTCAAAATAGCACTCCTCCAACATTCGTCTCATTTTACTCTGCTTCATTTCGTAATTCTGTTTAATGTTGCTACCCCTAGCTACATCTGTTGGATTGCATGCTTGCTATACTCACTCAATGATCATTGAAATTCGCCGTGTGGCAGCGTTGCAACTGAATGAGCCTTGAAAATTTCGACGTTCATTGACTCAATGGGCATTGAGATTGCCCGTGTGACAAGGGTATTACTAATACTGCCAATCCCAATCGGGGCTGGCAGCGAATCTTCGGTTTGACTGGAAATGAAAGCTCTCTCGTGGAGCCGCGGAGACATACAAGCGGTGCAGGCGCAAGCACCAGGCCCCTACCATAGCAGCTGCGCAATAATTTCACCTTAGTGATTCTGCTGCCAGTCCATTCCAGCGCTTGTGACGTGCTCAAAACTGTACTGTACCGTACTTAAATGAATTTTCGCGGTTCATCCTTTTGACTGTGTGGAATTTGATAGTCCCGCCTTTAATGTCGCGTGTTCTGGGAGACATTGCTCGCGAATAGGCGGAAGCTAAAAGCGATAGAGAGTCGCAATAATAATTAAATAAAAAGATGATACGTGGAGATACGACACCTGATCCTTTTAATTTTACTCTGGCGATGACTAGGCCGTACCCACGCCAGAATGCAGTGAACAGTGGTCCTTAATGGTCTCGTACCAGGCGACGTTCAGAAACTTTCAGTGCGTACTGAAAGGTGGCGACTTGACGCCAGCGTAAACCTCCTGGGGGGGTGGCTTGTCCACGCAGGTGCCTGGCCATCTGCTACCCGCTCAAGTGCCAGCTGTCGACGCGCAGCGTGCGCAAGATCCTGCTGGTCATCTGGAGCTTCTCGGTAGCCATCACGTTTCCCTGGGCGCTCTACTTCACGCTGCAGCCCATCCACCCCAGCATACCTGGAGTCACGCTGTGCGTCGAGCAGTGGCCCGACGAGCGCTCGTCGACGCTCTACTTCATTCTCGCACACCTCGTGCTCTGCTACATCTTCCCGCTGCTGCTTATCGTCGTGTGCTACGGCTGCATATGGGTGAAGGTATGCTCGCTCTTTTATTAATGGGACCGAACACTCAATTTTAAGCACCCAATTGTTTTCTGCACAACGGAAAGATCGCTGTCTCTGGTGCTCGATCCTGCAATGGTTTCGTTAGAAGCGCTGTAAGAGATCTTTACCGAGAATTTTTCGTTCAGTGCATGCGGCCCTTCTTATGTATCGCGATTCTGGAAAGGATGATCAGCAAGCGCGATGGCGATTTCGCGTCGAAAAAGTGATGTACCAAAATATGACATAAATCTCACCCGGAAGAGAGGAATTAGACCTTTTAGTACAGAATAGAGTCAACTGTAGTTTCCGCACCGAACTCTCTCACGGCATTGTGATGCACGCCACGTAGGCGAAAGTTTTGGTGGGCCGTGGCTGCTGTTCCTTCCCAGAAATGCAAACTACTGAGGTGCCATCTATTGGCAAAAGCTAAAAGCACATCGTCGTTAACTACCGTAAAACGGGACGAACACTCCTAAATGAAATCAAACACTGCGCAACTTAAAAACAAATCAGCAATATTCTCCCCAAATGTGGTCACGTGGTATACGATACATTGATAATGGCAGGGTTTCACCGCAAGATGGCACTCCTGTTTTCTTTAATGCGATTTTCAATGCCAGGTTAAAATGACGAATCCTAGTTTATTCGGTATGACGTGCTCAATTCTTACAAAATGAGCACGATCTTTCTCTTTCCTCCATAATCTCACGGTACGTTTTGTCAGTGGTCGGTGCTTTTAAGCCCGCAGCTCCGCCGCCTCGCGTGGACAACTACTCGACGTGCGACAGTTCGGTGCTGCTATCCCGTCACCCATCTTTCGGATGGCCAACGATGCAATTTTCCGTACAGTATACAATGGAACCGCGCTATGTCACACGACCCGCGGCCATACGACGGCCATCGCGTGCCGCTCAGCGTTGTTTGCTCACTTGGCGTAAGCAAGGCTGGTGATTATTTGAGCGTTGCCAGCGATTCAGCACAGCGCGTCGCAGTCGTCTGCCAGTCGCGCAGCTGACAGAGCGTAATTACTCCGCCTAGCTCACGACCAGCGCCACCCCGAGGCTGATGGGTCATCCGGGGCCGGGCGACCACTCTGAATGCACGCTGCGCCGCTTCCTTCCTAGGGCAGCGTGCGTGGCCCGCGGTAATGTTGTCGCGTTTGTGGCACCCGTCGTGACGCGTCGCGTTTTTCACGCTTGCCGGAGGAGTTGTTGCGTGTTCTTCTTCCGCAATGAAAATGGCACGTGAGTGTTGGTGGCAGCACTCATTAGAAATTAACGTTGTGCTAATCACTTCACTGCGCGGTATTTCGCTCTTTGACTGCAGTAACGATCGCAGACTTCAGGGATGAGGTAGCGAAGGGTGGTCGAATTATTGGTCGGGTGCTGCCGCCCGGTACCAATGCGGCAATTTTTGAACGTATGAAACTGTCAGAAGTACTGCAAATGGTTCAGTGAACTGTTTTCACGCTTAATGAACGTATGCTTCGTCACTTTTTTCTAAACGAGGTTGAGTGCTTTGTGCGTAGTCGCTCGACTCACCGCAGAGATTACTCAGGAGAGGATAAAATACTGGACAATCTTTCTCATCTACTATGCCACGAGTGCATGAGCATTAACTAATTTGCCACTTAAATCTGTTAGGCAAGTTGGCGCCAGCTACGAGCTCGATTCAAAGGGAGTGCCGATAAAATTCGTTCACCGTAACCTAAGGTTACGGTAACCAATTAAACTAAACCTCCGGGGTGTGTTATTTACTCTCATTCTAGGAAATTTTGGTAGCATCCGGGAAAATATCCGTATATTTCATCACAAGAAAAAAGACACAGTGATTGCCGATAATCTCTCCAAAACCACTATTATAGTGCTTTTTTGGTTGGTTCGTAGTAAAACACAAATGGCTGCTTCGCATCGAGATACGCAAAGACAAGTAGTTAGGGGACTTCAGCAGCGAAATAGAAAGTATTTGTGCAGTGAGCTATTTTCTTAGGCGTTAAGATAACAAAGTATATTCTGCTGAGGTCGGTTGATGATGTCTTTTTCTGTGAGAAACTGATCCTCATCAAAGGTCTGCTGTCCCTCAAATGCCCTGTTTAGAAGTATTTCTATATGCACCAGGTGACACGTCATGTCGTCATCATCATCATCATCAGCCTGACTACGCCCACTGCAGAGCAAAGGCCTCTCCCATGTATCTCCAATTAACACTGTCCTTTGCCAGCTGCGCCCACCCTATGCCTGCAAACTTCGTAATCTCATCCGCCCACCTAACCTGCTGCACGTCATGTATATCGTCACGTGTATCGGATGTACATCTTCTAACATGGCGAAAAATGTACATTTGCGGTGAGGTCTACGTGGACACTCAAAGGGTCTGAAAGTTGAGCATGAGTAGTAACTACGGGCTTGTTGTTTGCGATTGTACTGCGTCATTGCGTATACGACGACTTAGAGCTCTAGCAGCGCACGCCTGTAAAGCTCGCTATGACTCACCTGGCCTGCTTAATGTTTCTAAGATTTTTCATCAACGTTTTTATTTCGTATTTTCAATACATTACATGGTTACAGATATACAGCAGGTGACCCAAACGTCGGAACTGTAAATGGGATTTATATATGAATGCTTTGCGCGAGAGAACATCAAGGGCAGGTTTACTCGTCGAGAACGCTCCATTGACGCTTTTACCGCGTTAGCAAAAAAAAAAATGAAACAGGCGGTGGTGAGGGCAGGCAAGCAAAAATTGTAATTGGCGCCTTTTAAGGTAACGACAAGTTATAAATTCTCTTTGAAGGGAGCAGCGTATATGTCAAGAAAACTACCATAAAAATTGGGCCTCGCCGCGTACACGACCGGGGTTCTGCCCTCTTGATTAAAGACGCACCAATAACAGGTACACTGAGCCGCACCGGTGTTTTCCAAAGTAGAATACTCAATGATATCTCCAACTGCTTAGATTAAGTCGCACACGAGTATGGTTGCCGGAGTTCGAGAGAGCCGGAGCACTCAGTGGCGTCTTTATATGGCCAAGAATAAGCGGCAGGGACCCCGTAGGCTAAAGAGCAGCGCCAGCGGCGATCGGGAGAACCGAGACAAGGAGCCGTACGTGCTCGCTCGCTGGCGCAGGTGTGGCGGCGCAACATCCCGGGCGAGTCCAAGCAGACGGACCTGATGGTGCAGAAGTCCAAGCTCAAAGTGGTCAAGATGATGCTGGTGGTGGTGGTGATCTTCGTGCTCTCCTGGCTGCCGCTCTACATCATCTTCACGCGGCTCAAACTGGGCAGCGCCCCCGAGGAAGGCAGCGTCGACTGGAACCTCATGCTCATCCTGACGCCCGTGGCGCAGTGGCTGGGCGCCTCGAACAGCTGCATCAACCCGGTGCTGTACGCGTACTTCAACCGCAAGTTCCGCCGCGGGTTCGTGGCCATCGTCAAGAGCCGCAGCTGCTGCGGCACCCTGCGCGAGCCGAGCTCGCTGCGCGGAACCACCATCCGCTCGGCCGCGGGCGGCGCCCACAGGGGGCTCTCCAGGTACGA
Source organism: Amblyomma americanum (assembly GCA_030143305.2). Classification (NCBI taxonomy): domain Eukaryota; kingdom Metazoa; phylum Arthropoda; class Arachnida; order Ixodida; family Ixodidae; genus Amblyomma; species Amblyomma americanum. The sequence continues at coordinate 171,746 of JARKHS020030378.1, forward strand.
TACCCAGTGCGAGTACCTCTCCACTTCGGCCGTCTGAGGCCTGGGACTGGCCTCGCCTGAGGGCGGCGAATGCGTAGCTGGGGTGCCGTTAAACGGCTCCGGCAGCATGCTGCAATCGGCTCGGTGCGCTGCTTACGGAGGGGAGGCTGCTGCTGCTGCTGCTGCTCTACTGTGCGTGCTTTATAGGGCGCATGTCTGTTTCCGTCTTTGTTTCGTCTGCATTACCTCTTATAAATGGCAGTCGTCGTAATCTTGTGAATAGTTCAGAACCTACCGCACAGCTGGAAAGGCTCTGCCCAGACCGGGCCTAACTTTGTGCGATGGATATGTGGCTACTATACGGCTTGCAAGTTGGGCAGTAAGCGCGCAGGAAAGAGCCTGACCGCGTGTTTATTTCGCGTCCCCTTGTCCAAAGAGTGAGCTAATGTCACGCATTTTTTATCCCAGGAGAATGTTCTCAATTAGGTCGTGCAACTTTCATGGAACACGCATTTTAGCCTTGGATATTGGCGGTTTGAGGTTTCTTTCTGGTGTCTCACAGTCATAACTCGCGCAGGGAAACTTATTTCACCTACATGCTTGTTTGAAGCGTCGATTCTGCACCATAATAATGCGGGGATATGGCAACTGCGCAAGCTGTTGGCTACGCCGTCGTTTTTGTAGTGTGCGCTTGTAGAAGAAAACAATTAACCGATTGCCTTCTTTTTACTGAAATGCCTCAAGAAATCTGCAAAACTTGCAAGCCGCATAGACTGTTCTTTTCACTCGTGACATCACGTCTAGCGGGAACAGCAGTGGCTGGCTGCCTAGCTGCGTAAGCTTGTTACAAAAGCTGAGGTTCGGGTCTGGAAGAAATTACAATGATATAAATAAATGGGGCTGATTTTGACGCCCATTTCTTAAATTCGTGCAGGCTGTTCGAGAACAATTATAGTTTATGTTTGACACAGCGCGAATGATCACGGTTTCCCCTCTTTCATTTGAAAATGCAATCTACAAGCAAACGTAGATCGCAATATGTTATGCTTGCCAATCTACTAAAAAATAGACCTCTCCTGTTCCATTAAAGTTCTTTACCTCCTTCTACTAAAAATTATTATTGCGAGTGGGTGCCTAATAGGGTATCACTACTTTTTGAACTTATGTAAAAAGAAAGCGTGGGACGACGCTTCCTGCAAAACAAGAATTCCTGGTAGTCAGTTGTAATAAAGAAATAAAAAATAACCGCAACAAGTACCCTGTGGCTAGATTGTTACGATTACAGCTGGGTAGAAAATTGAGCTGGAAACAATCACGCGGGTCGGTTCAAAGTGGGAATGATATTTCGTTTATTCTGAGGCAACTCCATAATAGGCTGCTACAGTGAAAAGTACCAATTTGCGAGAGTAAAGCTGAAAGAGTATTATCCGCAGTCACCGAAACTTTGTTATCAAAACAGCCGCTCACGTGCTGGCGCGAGGAATAACTTACACGTCAGCGGCTGCCAAATGTGAGACTAAAAACGCTTAAACTGTGGGCCTTAGTGCAAGTGGGCAAGCCAGCACTCTGAACGAACGGCACGAACTTCAGCGCCTTGGCAAAGGAATGAAAGGAAAGAGCTATACAGAACAGAAACGCATTTAATTATGCTTGAGGTTTGGTATTAAGAGTTTAGAATTGTTGTGACGTTCTTAACCAAACGACAGACACCAGAGGCGTTCGAGAACGCGGCCTTAGTGCACGCTGTGACGACTGCGAGGTAAGCGAACGCTGCCAAACGCAGGATGATTAAAAGGGGCGCTCAGTGCTACTCGCATTTTTAATCGGCCGCGTTTTGTTCAGAGCAATGAAAAAAAAACTTTCACAAAAATAGTACTAACATGAAATTTACGTTAGTAGCGATCTCTGTGGCGCCCTACAATTTCACGCTGTGAACGTATCGCATATTTGAACTGCATCGAAAGATAATGGAGGTAGTCTGAACTTAGAAAAATGAACTCAGGTCCTGCTTGTGTTAAGTCATTACCGCTTTGATTATTTCTCCATTTCCAGCGTTAATAAAATTGTTCTGCAACATTCGCATGAGTTACATGGGATGCACAATGCAACTCTGCTTGATATGCTAACGGTCTTGAATTAAACGATGTAGAACGCATAGAGATGTACAAAGAAGTGGCAGCCGGGGAAGTTAGCGGGAAACTATGCCTCTGAAAGCAAGCGCAGCTGCAAAAAAGAAAAACGCTTGTAAAATAACAAAACTCATCGAAATAGGTACAGTGATGATGATATAGAATAGTTGCGTGAATTTAAGACAGCGTACAGAAAGGAGCCACGGCTAAATACCGCTTCGGTTTCATAGGCACGGGAATCGGCGATGTTGAAGTTTGGCCGTTGAGCTTATGGTGGCCAGCTGCTGTAATATGACTGTCACTGGAAAAAAAAAAAACTAGGGAAAAAATCACCAGATATATATCGGTGGTCACGAGCGAACGGAACTTACAGGAAGAAATTGAAGAACACCTCACTCTGGCTTTCTCTTTTGCTGCTTTTTTCTGGTTACATCTGTGCTGTGGTGACGTTATAGTTTTGCTTGGCATTGTGTTGTTCCGGTACTCTTGTGTGTTGTGGTGAGAAGTGACCAAATTATGTCATTTTAATAAAAAAATTGATCTGCCGTGCTCTGTCGCTTGCTAAACGCCGGTGCTGCTTCTGCTGCGGGCGCTTTGGCTGCTTCTGCTTGCCACCTTTCGTATGCATGCTTACAAGCTTGTTTTGTGCACAACACTGCGGATTCGGAAAAGACTAATACAACGAATCTATTCTGCTTCGATGCCAAGGCAACTTTTCTACCGTTCATCATTCACACACCGGTCCTTCTAATAGAATTGAACATCCAATGCGTAAAATGATAATAATTAAATGAAGCCGAAGAAATAGACCCGTTGTATTATACCTGCCGTTATCAATTCTCTAGTGTATACTTTTCATGTTCAGCCGCTCTCTCTGGGCTTGCACTTTTTCTGCCTGCACTGCGAATTATTTTTACTTATGTGCAAAACAATCTTTAGGCTTCAACAAGATCACGCATCATGATTTCACTTCTTGCTTTATTGGCTGATGACTCGTGCGGTTAACAGAGACGGAGTTAGCCCAGTGTGGTCACATGAAGAAGGAGCGACCGTGTTTTCTGAGTCGTATATTTCGAAACTTTAACGATTCGTAAGAAAAGTACGTGTGGTATGCTACAGCTGCTTAGGTTGGACATTACGAAAATGGTGCACTACAGAGTGGAGTTGGCTGCATTTTGTGGGCTCGTTAGATATTTGTTGAAGTAATATGAACCGCTTAAAATAACTTAAATCGCGTTTTAATTGGCATGTAGTTTTTTGAAGCTCCGCGTAGAAAGCCGTAAGCGTCAGAGAAAAAGGTGAGGCTGATGCTATCAGCATCATTCTCAGTACGCGCGGAAGAATGCTGAATAAAGATTTGATTTGATACTACAAAAAAAAAACTGAAAAGAAAGTGGTTTGTTGTAAGCGACAATGGTGTTGACGCAGATAAAAAAAATTACTAAGCGTGCACATAGATCGTGCCAGCCATTTTCCTTAATGTATTTACGTGTTTTCCCAACTGGTACTTAGTGTTCCTGTTTTTTTTTTAAGGAGCTGTCGCTTTCGAGCGGGCTCTCAAAATGTCTATGTTGGGTCAGCCTGAGAAATAGAGCTTGCAGGTTAAGTGCCGCAACGGTTCTCTTTGAATTCCTGTTCCAGAGAGCTTTTGCTGCCACAAAACAAGACACTCTAGCATAGAGCGCATTTCAACTACTCTCATAACAATCTCATCAAGCGGAAGTGCCTCAATAAGGTCTGATTCACGTGTTGCTGTAGCTATAGCACGCATACTCGCTCCGCTTATCAGAGATGTTAGGACAGTTACGACTGTAGCGTGAACTTAGACTCTTACCTCGAAGCCATCAGTCATGAAAACTTTCATGATATTGAACAAGACCCGCTATAAAACGACCATCAATGTTCAGCTGCTGGCATAGTTGGAAAAAACTTCAGCACGACTAGACAGAGGACGTGCCATGCTGGTGTACTCTGATCTATGAGCCTAAGCGAATGCGTTCATGACCACACGTAATGTTTGGGTGTAGCTTTACCGTTCATTAAGCATGCTATGAGAAGCGAAATGTAAGGCCATATTTAGCTTGCCTTATATTAGTACGGTCGTCTACATGGTCAATATCGGTGAGAACGTTTGTCGACACTATTTGAATGGCAGCACATCTTGGTTATTAGAACATGAAGGGGGATACGTTAAGGGGATTTTTAGGAATATATATATGAATCCGAGAGGAAGTTCTTAAGGAAGATAAGCTACCGATAGTCTAATCACAAGTTCTGGTTCATTCTATCTGTTAACAGAGAATAACAGCCCTTTCACTTACTTCTAATGCTGCGTCATAAGCTCACGTCAGATTTCTCTTATATCAGGTTTGCACTTTTCATCGCGATGTGGGGGAGAGTTCTTTATATGTGTTAAAAACACCATAAGTCCAGGGTAAAAACAAAGGAGTAAAAGGTAGGAGGTTAGGCGAGTGGCAGAACCTGATACATGTCCTCCAAAAAAAGCCTAGGACGATGACAGTGGGTCTGCTATTTCAGCGGCAGCGAAGGAGCAGATCCTCAAATGCCACATTATCAGGAAACGCTTATGTTTGCAAATTGTAAATACTCACTCTAGTCAGTAAAACATGATTCATTTTAAGTAGGTGAAAAATGAAAAAAAACTTACGAATACTTTTAGTTTATATATATATATATATATATATATATATATATATATATATATATATATATATATATATATATATATATATATATATATATATATATATATATATAAACACGCTGAAGTCCTCGTCTTCGTGATGAATAATTGATTTTATTTCTCCTAGACTAAGAATGTATGTAAAATGTATGTAAATAGTTCTGTTGAAATCCACTGGCAAGTAGAAGAGAGGGCTGTGATAAACAAGCTGCTGTTAGTCTGCGGTCTTCTTCAAGAACAGAACGCACAGCCGTTTTTCACAACCAAATAACTGCCTTAGTGCAACAGTCCAAAGGCTTTGTCAGTTTGGAGTAATCCAACAGAGTCATGTCGTAAACGCGCACACGTGCCATCGACAGTGCTTTTCCTTAGAAGATTAGTCTTCGAGTTGCAGACTAGTTAGCCACAAGGCCTGTGCTAGTGGCACTCATTCGGAGACAAAAAAAAATGTTTACTTTCAGTGACCTCTTATGCACACAATCGCGCCACGCACTGCTCCTTGCAGGATGCGCTTAGGAATAGCAATATGCGTGTTTAGCGAGTGCCTATTTGTGCCGCGATGGGCATGCAAAAGCGATGGCCCTGCTGTTGTGCTATAACACCTGCCACGTTGTTTGTGATCCCAGGTCTGAGATTCCGGAATGCGTAGCGCACCCTCGAGCCAGCGCGAAAAAAGATACGTTGCTAACCAACGGCCGGACGGACGCTGAAGAAAAGCACGCGAAGGTCTCCCTGGTAGCCTAACCCGTACGTGCCCTAGCCGTTGTCCCGCTCTCCTCTCCTCCCGCTGTGCTTCCGCTGCACGGCTGTTCGCGCCTGCCAGTGTACAAAAGTGCGTGGATCGGTGGAACCTGTCCCACGCGGGAGTGCGGGAGCCAACCTTCGACGCCGTTCGGCATGCGGTCAGGGCGTTGCTGACAGCGGCGAGCATCGCTCGCGGCTTCGTGAACTAGCGTCACGGCCCTTACGGCTCTGTTTATGATTTCGCTCTGTTTCCTTGATGCGTTATATTTTTCTTTTGATCTCGCCACTACCTGCAAATCTTGCGGAAGCCATGTTGCCATCCTCACTTTTTATTACTCCCGAATGCATTTCCTTATAAATAGCAGTATTTTATTGAAACACTCAGTAGTCTTTACGGGAATAATAATGAAAAGCGGAAAAACCGAGAAGAGGGAAAACGAAGTTCTATAAGGTGAGGCTTCCCGGCTCGCTACAACAATTCAGTGCCGTGGGTAGCACAAACTGGAGTGCGCAAAAAAAAAGACAGTATGCGGAATGTAAAACTTTAAAGTCATACAACTGAGTCACTTAAGCCTTTATATTTACGGAAAGTTTCTCGTGAATAATGGGAGTACAGAAAGCTCATCTTCGCTACATTCTTTACACAAAATCTCTACGCACAAAAAGTGGTCTCGAAGGAGAACCTAATGCGGAAGGAAGTTTTGACTTCGGCTAGACATTGAAGACGGGAAATTAAAAAAATATAGAAGTGCACATATTGAAACCTAGATCGCAAAAAAAAGTTGTAGCATCTGCTGGTAAACCTCCATAAAAATCAGGAAGAAAAGCTTGTTGGAATACAATATGTACCAAAAGTTGTCTTTACTTCTGCTAATGCTGCGTGATAAGAAATGTCGAAAGGAAATACTATCCGAGCCGAAATAGCTGTAACCTTGACTGAACCATAGAAATGTTCACTGAATCCCGTACGAATTCCTGCGGCCGCTCGTATGTTTCGTTACGGCGCAAAAGCAGAGCGAAGTGATCACTCAGGCCTCCCCGAGAGCCATTTTTTTCCCTGCCTGCCTGCCTGCCCATTAATTAGTTGTCGGTCTTCTTTCCTTGTGGAGAAACTGGCATCTTACAAGCGAGATGGCAATCTCTCTTCCTTTTTTGCTCTTTTTGGTGAAACTGTCTTTCGGGCGCCGGTATTCGCGCTATAAATCAGTGTCAGCTAAAACGGGGGCCTAAAAGATGTCCAAAAAATTCAATGAAAGCGCTTGACATGTGCAGTGGTCCGATTTATATTTGAGATAAAATGACCTTGAAACATTTTTTTTATTGATCATTCGATAAAGGGAAAATAACGCTTTGCTCCTTGCTGTCAGCACTCCCCTAACTGCAAGGGCGGACGTGGGTTTCGAAGTTCTTCAGCACACCTGCTGATGAAATCAAGGCTCCTTTTCACGTCCGCTTGGGGTGCCATAAAACTAAACACCTAAAAAAAAGACAAGATATGCTCTGTTGTTTTGTACTTCGTTATGAACTGTATGTACTTTATGTGTGTGTGTGTGCGTGCGTGAAGTAAATAAAGACTTTGCTCAAGACTGCTTGATTTCCTTTGTAAGCAGCTGCCCAAGACACCTGCCAACGTGATCACTCTACAATGTGGTCGCCAACAAAGTGCTGCGAAACTACTTAAAGAAGCCGTAAGTTTCGAATGAAGTTCATTAATGTTCTAATTCAGCCTGCGTTTGCATCGTCATCGACGCAGTAATGAGAAAAGAGTTCTTTTTGCTCATGTCAAATGCAACAAAACTTTAGCATTAACAAACTGTCCTCAAAAACCAATTGAATGTGTAGTCAGGGCTTTTACACAGATGAAAACTTGACATGGCGCGTGTAAAAGACAACTCGGCATGCGTGTTTTGTCGATAGTCTGAACACCTACCTGTAAATCTGAAGACTATAGATCCAAGTACGAATTCGTGGTAGGTCCTGGTAGAAATGTTCTTTTTCACAAGCCTGAGCGAATAAGAGTAATTTTTTTTCTTTTTCCTAAAGGCTCAATCGGCGTAACGTCAGGAGGAACGTACTTCACGGCAATAAAGTTTTAACTGTTTTTTGTGTGCAAGTTCAAAAGTGTCTCGGCCATAATTCTGCGATACTCAAGAAGAGGATTTTGTCGCACATGTGTTTCAGTGGGTTTTAAATTAACTATTCTTTCGACTCAAGCGACGCTGTCCAATAATTCTTGGAAGCCTGCTCCCGCCTCGACCTCCTCTTCTTAAACTGTTCTATTTAATTGCCACCCACGAATACGGTTGTGAGAGGTTAAAACTTCAGCTGGCGAAACACAACACTTCGCGACGCTGGGACAGACTCAAGTAAACAGCAGCATTTCAAACAAGGATGCAATTAAGATGCGCCAACACCCGAAGGATAACATTTCTGTCCACAGGATCGCATCTTATCGACAGAATTATCAGGAATCGTAATTGAGTTATTTATTTTTGCTTGTATCCAAAAAAATTGGCCCCATCAGGATAATGGCGGGGTAGGAGTGTATATTTATCTTTGCAGATGGGCAAACCTCAGTTCATATTGCACGGTATAATAAGGAAGTGCTTGCAATAAGCAAGGCATTGCGTTTCACTTGTTTAGCTTACGCATGGTCTGGCCGACAGGAACCTCCCTGCATTTCTTCAATGACAGACCACGAATACACGCTGAGGTTTCGAGAAGCTGCTTAACTGGCACATGGAAAACAAAAGCACATTAATCTGATTATAAATAAATATTGTTTCTATTAAACCAATAGCTGCCCTAACCATGGGACGACAAAAATACTGCTCGATTTTTCTCCAAGTGCGATCCTATTAATTTCCCAGAAATATTCGTATATCAGATCTTCGTTTTGTGATGCTTCGAATGAAATGAGAAACACTTGGTTAGTGGAGGTTATAGCGTGGCTGTCTTTCTCACTACGCAGCTTTTTAGAAGAGTGCTGCTTCTGAAAAATCTTATTGTTAAATTGAACAATCACAGGGATTTCTGCACGAAATGACGTGGCTTACTGCGAAAAGTAGGTGCAAGCAGACAGGACAAAGGCACGACAAGGTAGGATTTTTTGCCCGGTCGTGCCTTTCGTAGTTTAATCGATATGTTCCTAGTATTCTGAAGAACTGCGTTTCGAGCCCGGTAAAGGCATCGGTATTAGTAAGACTGCGTGCGCGCTGTTAAGTATTGAACTGAGCTTGGTCGCTAATGGATATGCGAGCAATCCTGATAAACGTAATGACATGCTAGCCCTCACGGGAGAGCCACGAAAACCGTACCGTGGTAGAAACAGCGCTGACGCAGGACGAATTAAGAACGCAACACAGGCACTGTGTTGTGCTCTTGCTTCGTCCTGTGTTAGCGCTGTCTCTAGCATGATATGTACAGGTGGGAAGCGAGACCAATGAAGAGTCCTTTTTTCGCGCACTGCGTTCTGGGAGCAGTTAACCACACCTCGTGCCCTCAGGTTATTCGGGTGCAGGGGAAGGAAGGCATGAAATACATCTAAGGCCGCTACGATACAATTACTTTTGTTCGGTACTAGGCGATTCTTGTCATCCATCGGTATGTCTGGCTGATTCCAACGAGAGCGAGTGCATTGGAGAACCAAGGCGCAAAAATAACCAGGATGATACGGAATTCGAATGATATCAATATACTAGCCCCTAGGTGGATGAGAAAGCCCCATGTCACCATACACGCATGCCGTTATAAGGCCTGCAGTTAAAAAGACACTCCTGCTCAAAACCCTTCGCGTCTGTCATGCGCCCGTTAGTCATGTGTGGTCGGTGATGACTATTTTTTTTAACGAATAGTGTCTCATATTTATATCGGCCCTTCTAGTCCAGGCAAGTCATCCTTTTAGAACTATACGCTGGTTACCTGGTAACAACTCTGCTGTGATGATCCTTCGAGCGTATCATGCAACGTGGACACCTCGTGTTGCGCATGATCTCCGCTAACATAAAAAAATACTCAGTGACGCTTAGCGGCCCTTTTATCTCGTTCGTTTGCAGATATTCATGTAACACTGCTCCCAAGAAATAATTTTACAGCAAAACTCCGACAAGAACGTCTGAATGTGTCGGCCAACAACTCAAGCAAAGGAGCGAAGGACGCGGTTCTGCGTGCCGATCTTTCTTGGACCGGTTCGCGGCGTCGCCGCAGCGGGGCGTCGATGTCGTGAAAATCGCCAATACAGGGCAGGCGATGCGCGCGATCACTGCATAGGTGCCCGTTTATGAGGCACATATGTCGGGTTGGACACAGTTAAGTGGATCAGCAACTAAAGTTGGTTCGGCAAGTCCGTCAGTCAGCGAAAGCCAGTGGCGCCTTGGACTAGGGGTGCCACCCAAGTTGCTCGAGCAACCTCCCCGAATTACAATAAATGTTTTATCTCTCTCTCTATCTCTTTATGAGGCAGTCCATGAAAGTGCTTCCCCTCCTTTCGCATATGGAAGGCGGCCGATGGGAGCACTAATTTCAATGACGTCACGTAAGCCGCCTTAACGCTACAGAAGCTGTGGAAGGTGGTAAGTAATGGAAGGAAGCGAAGAAGTGGTTCACAAAACATGTTTCGGGGCCTGTTTACATGAAACGGAATATATTTGGAAACTGAGGGCATACTGCACTCATCTGCCACACAGGCCACGTAACTACTTCAGCCAGGACATACTTGCACTAAACAGCGAAAATCTCGACCTTAATTTTTGACGCTGTACTGACAAAATCAGCTAGTGAAATTCGTCCCTCTTGTACCAAAAACAGCAACTACGCAGGCGGATGCTGACCCACACTCAGCCCTGCCTCGTTGAGCCATACGGTGTGTGCCGGTCATTTCTGCAGTGGTACGAGATGGTACATTTGATAACCCTTTAGCAGATGGAGACTGCAATGACTACGCTTATCAACAACAACACAGAGGCTGTGGCGGTCGCCGAGGATCTGTTCCTCATTACGCACGAGCTAGAGAAAAGAACTAAACACAGCGAAAAATTGTTTTTTTTCTTTTTGGAAAACAAGCTCTAACATGTTTTATGCTTATCGGCGGGCGAGCATGAAGCTGGTGGAGGAAACGCTTTTTTGAGAGTCACGCATTTTAGATAACTATAATGCTCGTGCGATCAACGCTTAAAACAAAGGGAGAATTACGATTTCCGAACAATTTTACGCTTGAGGAGGCGGCGAAAAGCCGAGGCATGAAAAACTGGTCCAGGTGATCCTGCCTTCTCCTATGGGGCCAGCTGCTCTGACGACTCGTACTCTGGATATGACGTTGCTTCCTCCGCTCTCGTAAAATAGCTCTCTCGCATTTCGGCCCTCTCCAACCGGGGGCTTTATTTTCTCTCCGAGACTGCCTCAAAATATCTCCAGCTTTCGTTCCTGTTCGCTCTGAATCGCGATAGTGGTACTGGCGGCCAGCAGCGAAATAAGTTTCAGTTTGCTCTGAAGAAGTTGGCTGCACTCTGGCAAATATGCTCTTCCTCGCAAGAAAAAGAATAAGGCTTGCGGTAAGCACAAGCTGACGCTGATAAATTCGTATTCACTAAGGCAGCTGCAGCTGGAGTAACAGACAAAAGAAAACCAACAGCACTGATATGGGCGACGAGTACGCCTCAGCAGAGCACACGTTTGTTGGCGCACTGAATTTACCTCGAAGAAGCCAAACAAGCGGCGGAACTTTTCTCGACGCGAGACAGACGGGACATTTAAGCATGAGTCCTATAATACTACAATGCAGTGAAAGACAAAAATGTGTGAATCGCCTGCGAATAAGGGGCTGCATGATGCCAAGAAAAAAATCGCTGCATTGGTGGAAACATGTACAAACACTAGAACTGACTTCTTCTTCAGAGCTATTACTATGTGAAAAAACACAATACCTTTCTGAAAACTTTGTTTTGTTAAGAAAAGATGACATATCTATGAAGGTACAGTCATGGACAAGCGAGCTCAAAATGACGCAGCGAAGACCAAAGCTCACCGGCGCCATGCAACCTTGGGAACGAGATACACGCCGGCTGGAGACTGCCGCCTACGTCTCATTTCGAACCGAACGACCTTGCAATGACAATAGTGGCGAAGACACATATGTAAACTTCAACGACCGCTTCAAAACACAATGAGAAAAATTTGCGACAGTAGAATGTGCTTAGATACGGGCCTTAAAAACCACACAAAACGGTTTAACAAAGGCACGCCCCTCAACCAGTCTAGCACCGATGATGCCGATCCAGGCATGCGTGTCCGGGATCTCGGGTTGGTGTTTATATGCCTCTGTTTATGGTAGGTTCATGTGCAAGCAAAGTGCGGTGCTTCGTGCACAAATTGAAGGGGCTGCTTGTGACACTGCACCCCTTCCTCTGGCCTTTGAGTGTCCAGCGTACAAAGGCAAGACATAAATTTAAACATCATCCAAGCAGCTCCCTCGCAAAGAAATGGCTTAAGGAAAGCCAAAATTAAGATGCCGAAAAAAATATGCTTCTGCAGGACGTTTTGACAAAACGGAATGGCAAGTATTTTTTTACTCTTTCTAAAAATGCATACAAAAGTGACTGGAAACTTTTCTTCTCTGTAGCATGGTCAAGGCGGAATGGCTTCATAATTACATAATTATTAACGACGTCTAAACATACAACCGTGATGTTGCGGGGTATAACCGTTGCTTCTTTTAAATGGGTGGATAAGTCAATTTGTTTTTCATCATGCCCAAGAGATTATTAAATATGCTTCACTGAGTAAAAATCTATTATGCTCGGTAAACAACTTCTAACTCAATCCCTTCTCCTGTGCAGTTTCAATTTCTATTACAATAACCGAATGGTAATGCTTGCGACATCACAAATAGGTTTGAGATCCCGTGAGGCATACAAAAAGTGGTATATAATCGCTTTTTTTTGGTCGTTTTAATTCGCTATAACTCTTAGGCCGGAGTGGTGGCTCAGTGGTTAAGGCGCTTGGCTGCAAAAGACGCGGGCTCGATCCTTGCCGTAGCGGTGGCATTTCGATAGAGGCGAAATGATAGAGGCCCGTGTACTGTGCGATATAAGTGCACATTAAAGAACCCCATGCGGTTGAAATTTCCGGAGCCCTTCACTACGACGTCCCTCATAGCCTGCGTCGCTTTGGGACGTTAAACGCCCATAAACTAAACTAAAGTATAATTCTTAAGCCAGCCTGCTCCTGAAGCCGGAACGGTAGTGAGCGGACAAAAAACAATTATGTTGCAGTTTTTGTATGCCTCACGTGACATGATACTTATTCGCGGCATCACGACCACTGTTCGAATGGTGAAACCGAAATTGAAACTGCAGAGTAGAGGAAATGCATACTTAAATTAATTAACAAGCGCTAAAAAATTTCACGTGGTGATCCACATTTACTAATGTTACAGCTTTCGCGCCGTATCGATGGCGGCAGTAAACGTACTTTCATCACTGAAGTGTTGGCAAGGCACCCACAGTTAAAGTCCTCGGGCTTCATCATGATTGCCCTCAGTACCTTCGCAAGTATGCCCGACCAGGTCGCCAAGAAACAACGCTTTGTAGAGCTGCGCTTGAAAAGGCAGTTTTCAGATATTGAGGTCACGTTACGCGCTATCATGATTCCTCACATTTGTCAGGACATCGAAGAGCCGGCCATAGACTTGTCCTTTGTGCCGTCGCTTAAGCAGCCCGGCAAGCACATTGCCGACATGCTGCTATACCACGCCGTTGCCACGCAAGGCGGCATCAGCGTCCACAACGGATCCTGCCAGATGTGGGCTCTCATGATGGGTGAGGTCAGTAGATGCGACACGGCTGTCACTAATAGCTCTGGAGTCCGAACACGACCTTTCAAGGCGTCATGAAGTGCGTGAGAGCGGAGAGAATTAAATAAGGAATTATCGTTTGCGTGCTCCTGACGAATGCAAGAGAGAGCGACGAGTAGCTCCGCTTATTTTGGCAACTCGAAAGACTGGGAATCTCGGATCCTGTTGTATAGAATGAATTAGAAAATGCGACCATGGAAGAGTTCAAAGAAAATATCCGACGGTAGATATGAAGTCGCACTACCGTGGAAGCAGGGAGCAGAGCTTTCCGACGAATGCCATGTCGCCGTCACGAGACTAAAGAAGCTCCTTTATAGCCTTCTGAGCAAATGACACCTGCTCATTTTATATGACCAGACGATTCGAGAGTACCTCAGAGCTGGACACGCAGAAGTAATAAACAGCTTTATTACAAACCCAGAAAAGGTCCATTACATGCCGCACAAGGAAGCGATTAGGGAACAAGTCCTCACTACATAAGTGAGGGTGGTTCATGGTCCATCCTCATATGCCAAATGATGCAGCTCTCTTAATGACAGTCTTCAAAAAGGTTACAACTTCAACCAACATTTAGTGAAGATCCTGCTGCGCTTCCGAACACATTGCGTCGCCGTGGCAACAGACATCAAGAAAGAGTTCTTCCATGTCTCAATTAGAGAGGAAGATCGAGATTCGATTCGGTTCCTTCGGTTGAGAGATGAAGGCCGGCTCTAAGGGCTCTGAACACTACATTCAAGAGTGGATAATAACGGGCGTGAAATTTGGAGCAACCTACGGCCCGTCACCATGGTCACTACCTAATGTCACCATTCAATTCCACCTGAAACAAGCTACCTCCGAAAAAGGTGCAACTGCCAAGGCGATTGGTGAATCGATTTATGTCGAACATCTCATAACTGGTGCGGATACAGACGAAGAATTCCTACAGTTGTGTACCAAAGCCTGAGTCTTTATGCATGAAGCGGGAATGACCCTTCGGAATAGAATACGAGCTCGGACAGACTAATAAATATCTTGAAACAAGAACAACACTCGAGTGCTCAAGAAATGGCCGTGCTGCGTGATAAATCAGTAAAAGTGCGCGGCAGTGATTTGAATCCTGAGACAGACACCTTCAGTTTTTCAATATCAAGTCTGCAAGACATCCTGAAAGAAAAGTCGGACACAAAGCGGTTCGGTCTACAAGGAGTATCACGAATTTTTCACCCTTTGGGTTTTCTTGGCCCTTTTACAATCTCCATACAAGTATTCTGGCAAAAGCTCTCTCGTCATACGGCACCGCGTCGGATGAGGGCCTAACTGAAGACCTACAACACGAATGGCATGAGTGGGTTCGACAGCTGCCGAAAACCCAGGCACTTGCAATCCCGCGTTACATCGGGGGCGGAAGCAAGCATCCTAGCATACTGGAAGTACATGTCTTTTGCTATTCAAGTCCCCTAGCTAATGGTACAGCGATCTACATCATGACCAACGCACAGAGAGTACTCCGCTTGCTCCGCACGAAATCCTATGTGCTCCTACATAAGAGAACGACTCTGCCTCGTTTAGAGGTTCTGGACACATCGTAGAGCTGTGATTTAAAAGTCAGTTTTCAGAAAGTGGGGCCATGTTATGGGCTATCTTGATTCCTCACATTTGTCTGGACATCGAAGAGATGCCCATGGACTCGTCCTTTGTGGCATCGATTAAGCAGCCCGGCAAGCACATTGCAGACGAGCTGCTATACCCCAACGCTGTCACGCTGATGCCCGGGATCAGCGTCCTAATTGGATCGTACCAGATGCTGCGCATGCAGTAGTTTTCCGAGAGTTTTCAGGTTCACTATCACATGCAGGGAGACTCCACTATCGTGCTGTTCTGGATGCACCGTGACGCCAGCAAGCGGACCGGGACCGGACAATCTTGCAGACCTCTGGACTTGTGGGCTCTGCATGGACAAGATATTGTGCAGCGCTACATGGTGGCACGGACCCGAGTGGCTGCAAGGACCGGCAAACCAAAGGTCGTTGCAGCCGCCGAACCCTCTCGAAGCGAAACGTGCGTCAGAAGTGAGGTGCCTGTGGCTCATGCTACGGCCGTCGTTGAGGCTCTGGTCTTGGTGATTGATTTCACACGATACAGCAAAATACAGCTACTCCTGAGGGCCACGGCATGGATCTTCCGATTCCTCGACCGTTGCCGCCGCAGGAATACCAGAAGTGGTCCGTTTGCAGCCGAAGAACTCTTGTATGCCTAGTTACGCGGGGCCAGATAGGTTCGAAAGGAAGCCTTCTCTGCAGAGATCGTTTGCTCGACTCAGGGCGTTTCCATCGACAAGAATCGCCGTATAAGCGATCACAACCAGTTCTTGGACAGGGAAGGCGTCCTTCGAGTCGGTGGACGTCGGTCCCGCCTATCCTCAGCGGATGAGCGCAAGCACCCTGTCGTCCTTCCAGCCCCTCATTACTTTTCGTAGCTCCTGATGATTAAAGTTCATTACGAGGTACTAAACGGGGTATCAGCGATACCTTGACACAGCTTCGAGAGCGCTACTGGATTTGCCAAGCACGAACATTAGCGAGGCGAGTGACTTTGGGCTGCTTTTTATGTCAGCGTTTCAAGACTAGGCGTGGAAGCGCTCGTACAGCGCCTATTTTCGAGTCACTGCCTTTTTTTCAACGAACTTCTCGGAGGTTATCGGCACTCATTCGCACGCCCACTCTGTGTCCTCGCCCAGCGGAGAAACCAAGTGCTAATTTGCGATGTTCACATGCGCCATATCTCGGGCCGCTTATTTGGAGTTGATCTCTAGCATGTCCACGAAAGCATTTCTGATGTGCTTATGCCGTTCCGTCACCCTAAGTGTCCTGCCTCGTGTGATCTATTCTGACAATGACAAGGTCCTCAAGAACGCTTTTTGCGACCTCTGTCGGCTACATCAAATGCAGTCCAATGAGGATGTAGCTGGAACCTAAGCAACATAGGTGTCACGTGGAAATTGTTCGTGCCTAACGCCTCGTGGTGAGGCGGCTGGTGGGAGCGGCTGATAAGAACCATCAAGCACAGTCACACCACTAAATGAGGGTCGGCGATGTCATGCTGGAGCATGCTGAAAATATCCCACAAAAGTTGTAGAAACCCGCTCGAGTCGTAGAGATTTACAGGAGTTCTGATGTACACATCCGCTGCTCGCCGACGGATTTGTCACTACAAAGCCAATACATAAGCTAGTGCCCTTGGAGTTAAAACGCCTCACATATCGCGCCGTACCGATTACCGCGACAGCGAAGAAGACCGTGGCAGAAGAGAGCGGGCACGCGCCATTTTTGGCTAGGGTGCACACATTAAAGCCGTTCTTTTTACAAATGGTCCTAGACCTCAATCTTTGGGCACTGTGACCAACCTCAAACACTATCATCTTGCGTAACACTTCAAAGGTAAAACACGCTATGAAAAAGTTGGTCTCTACCCCTTTGAATTCAGGTATACTGTCAACCGGAAGCATACATGACAACAAATTTACTCTTTATCTGATTCAGTCATTAAAGGCAGCTACGGTTAGACTTCCAGAAGAAGCAGTCGACGAGGTAATGTAATCAAGCACATCAACTCAAATGAATACCGGAATGCGTCGTTTCCAGGCCAGTGACAGTGTACCTTTACAAGTGTTCGCGTTTATTTGCAAGCCTAATTTTCTCATCGTCGTCCAATACGCATTAAAGCGAGGGACGAAGTGGTGCCGCCATCAAAGGATAGAACCAAAAAGCTAGTGCTGCGAATCGGCATGATTCCAGCTATTGGGAACTTCGAGCAATGGCCACTGGAAGCAAATAAGTGTGCACTTTTGGACTACTCTTTTTCGCTTGAATCAGCCATGGAAATTAAATTGACGTTGGGCAGGGTTGGAGGATAGAGAGAATTTCTGAAAGGAACGAGCGAGTTGGAGAGCGGCCGTCATCAACAGCAAAGTGGTTACGGTGGAAAGAAAGAAGAGTACTCCGATATGAACACACGAGCATTTCGGTCAGGGAAAGTAAGGAGCGAGGCTTCGAAGAAATATCCAGGAAACGTAGGCAGTGGATGGGGCTAGAGACAGCGGTCCGGATGCGAGCACATATCAGCGAGTGTGCGCAGATGCGGAGGGAGTCATGCAGAAAGTGTATAAGTGCGTACTAACACTGCTAAATTCTGATTCCGCATCCAATTTTTTGGTAGCACTAGGAGTTACTACCACTGCAAAGATGGGAGTTCAATCATTTTTACATCTAAAAAGTTTTACTGTGAGCCGGTGGGGAGGGGGCACGAGGAAAAAGCATAGCAGAGACCTAAAAAATTTTCCGCTTAAAATCCAGAACCACCATATGAAAGCTTAGGTGTATGGGCACTTTGCATTATCCCTCACCAGAAGTGCAGCCGGTTGGGCGAGGCACAGAACCCGTTATATTGCGCGCAACAGCAGAATGTCGCATCCTCTGGGACAGCATGGCGTCTCTGGCAACATGACCACGTGCAAGCTCTATGGCATAGAAGCCTATGCTACGTATCTACCGGGTGCCCCAGCTAACTTGAGCCAAGGGTTAAAATATAAATTATTAGAGGGGGGCGACTGAAACCAGTTGCATATTGGTGACAGCCATCTTGCGCACTACAGGCAATTTTTTGTCTCGCACTTAATTAGTAATTTAATTAAGTTAATGATAAAAGGCGAGCAGCCGCACGCAATGAAGTCGCGAAACGACGAGATACGCTGGCCGGCAGTTTGCGGCAAGCAAGCCGAAGAATAATCAAGGTAGATGGCGTAAGAGCAGCTGCTCGCTGCTGTGAGGAAACACCAAAACAAATATATATATTTTTAAATAAGCGTTGTACTTTCCAACCAGATGTACAAAACTAAAACATCTTTAAAAACGTTATTTATAGTGCTGTCTGAAATGATAAAAAGAGCACAAATATATAACCAATTATTTTTCGTTTATTTGTGTCGTCCTCACCGACAATTTTGGCATTTCGGTTCCACTGCTCAGTTCACTTCGCTGGCACTTTGCTCTAGACCGCTGTCGAGCCCCGCCATCGCGACTCATTGACCTTGCAGTGTGTACGAGAAAGATTTTCACAAATGGCCGACGGCCAGAGTGAGGGTATCAGCATACGCGATGCTTCGATATCACGAAAACACCGCAGGCGAGGCTGGCCAGGCCATTCCCTCTTCCACCGAGAGAGAAAGAGAGAGAGGAGGGAGACGGGGATTGTGACGGAAAGCTATATTTTTTCATAATTACGGAGGGAACTTAAGACTGCTTACGTGTTTCGCATGCGAAAACAGTGTCTCATCGTGCGCTCTGTTTAGAGGTTCATTAAAGAATCCCTCCTTTCTAATGACACACCTACTAATTAGCATACAGTAGTATGGAAACGCATACGCAAGGCTCACTTTTATTCACGAAGAAGCAAGGCTGTTTTATGGCCTGTGGGTTTTGTGGTCGCCTCGTAATCTGAAGGTCCTTGTTTCAATTGCTCGCAACTTCGGAAGGAAGTTTATTTTTCTTTGCTGCAGCCGTCACTATCTTAGGGTCCACTTCTGACGTCATGCGAGACAATGGTGACGTTACGGGGTTTTCGGACCACTTCAGCTGGTCAACACAGCCGGGTTTTGTTTGCTGATGAGCCGTGCAATGCTTTCGCAATAAAAAAATACTTTGAGAAGCGCCCCGCTCCACACAATGTCAGGTCATGTGTCAGCGCTTGACTGGTGTTCGGATACACAAACGCTGCCGGTGATATACAAACTGTTTCAGGGAGGCCCACCAGCAATTTTTCAGAACAGGCTTTTTAAGAAAAAGTACGACTTTTGCACTATGGTAATAGCAGTGTTGGCGGATGTCAGAAAAGAGGTGACCAATGTTGACCAGTAGAACCCTTAACTAAATGCAAACAGCTTTTTTAGCTGCTACAGATGGGAACCTGGTTGCAATTAAAGGTATGTAGCTCACCATTGGTAATTTTCACATCAGTTTTTGGAATTTCTAAAATGCGATTCCCGTCGTCGCTGTAATGGGAACAGCCTGGCAATCTCGTCACCGGTTCAATGGCACAACAGGAGCGCTTCGTGTCGCCATTTCCCCCTACACCCCAGCCTCGCTTGTGGCAGTTTCTTTCCGTGCGTTCTATACACGGTCATGTTTCTAACTGACTCAGCCGAAGTGAATGACTCCACAGAGTGCATGCTAAGTTGCGCAGTAACGCCAGTAGAAGAAACAGTTATGAAATAAACGCTTCTTTCAAACGAGTCATGGTGCGAAGCGAGCTGGTAGCGCGGTGTGGTGAACTCTTCAGGAGCTGCGTGCGGACTATCGCACGCACAGAAAATTATACCGCTAGCACAAATGTACACGCGCAAAAAAAGGCTGCTATCTACGAAGCAAACGCCTTCGAACGCAGTCGTCCCTGTCGAGGCCTGCGCGACTGCTTTGTGCTATTCAGCACTCTTCAGTGAAGTGATGTGTAGTTGTTAGGTTCGGTGTGATGACGACAATATCAAGGGAAACGTAACACGTAAGTAGGATGTTTCACCCTAATCGGTGAGGCATGAAACAGACACAGCAGCAGAGCAAGGAGGGGGTAGCGTTAGCGTGGTTTTGGCACCGTCCGTATGTGCTCCTCAAACGTCGCTTGTGACGCGTAATATTATAACTTCCTGCTTTATTGTACCATGCCATTTGCTTTTTTTCCTTCCTTGCTCTCAAAAATATCGTCTACGTAGTCAGCGATAGCAATCACTTTTTTTTTTGCACCAAGCGACGAAGCACGCTACGAAAGAGCAGGCAGTTTGAATTTGGTGCCGTAGTCACTGCAACACGTCCTCAGCGCACGCTGTGTCTGCACAGGGCTTCTTGTGTGCCTTTAATTGAAATTCTTTTTATTTGAGCATGATGAATCGATACTGAGGGCCGTAGACTAAAAGCCACACAACCTACCTGACGAGGTCCACGGCCTCGTACACTTGTTATGGCTTACACAAGAAATCGTATACAGTGCATGAACTTATACGCATTGCGCACATGCAGGCAGGAAAAGAAAATTGAAAAAAAGGACAATAAAAGGAAGTGAAGAGTGAAATGAAAGAAGTCATAAAAATGCACGAAAAAAAACAGGTTATAGAACAATATTTATATAACTGGGGAGAAGGAAATGTAGCATTTGCCTTCCGTAGTTTGAGTGCGTGAAACTTCCCACTCTTCCAACTTGCGAGTGGTACGCGCTTTCCTTTTTGCGAGATGGGAAACTTTATTAAAGATGGTGCTGTCATGCTCCATGTCCACTTTATAGCGCTTAAGAGGCGTGGTTTCATGGAGCGCAGCTATTGGGGGTAAACTGAGGTCTTTAAAGAGGGTTTCGGTATGGCAGCCTTGTGAAGAATTAGTTACAGCACTGTTTATTTTCTTTTGAATCTGATGAAGTTGATTAACGTTCGTTAAAGTGTTGGTTTCTAACACAAAATGGCAACAATTGGTAATGTGGGACATGTACAAACTATTATAAGTTATGAGTTCGTTGCTTCTTGGTAATAAATATTGTAATTTGGTGACGATGCAGCGTGCTCGGAGAAATCCTCAGTGTGCCCTAATCTGTGCGCATGCTGAAGGCCATATGTTAAAAAAAAAGCCACGAAGTTTAATTTCAGAGACAAGATCAATTTGTGATGTTCCGTATATCCATACTAAATCAGTGTTTATACTGTGCTCTTTAGGCGGGAACAGCGGCCTTTTTTGTATTAATGGGAAGAGAGTAAGTAATGCCCTACAAGGAATGTCTCGCCAAGACGTGGTTAACATTGTTAACCATGACAGCAGGCTCTCGCCCTGTGAAAAAAAAATGTGGTGTCATCCGCATAAATGATAAATTTAGTGGCATTATCTATATTGAATAAATGTTTGACGTAAATGTAGGTCAGAGGCTTCCTAGTGGCACACCTGATTTCATGTTGCTGAAATGTGAGACGGGACATGATTGTTGATGCGTACTTGAAGTTTGCTGTGTATAAGACTTGGACACGATAATGTAATTAATTTGATAAAATGCTTTTGAATAATCGATAAACACAGCCAGAGTGTACCCTTCGCGCTCAAATGATTCCTATACTTCTTATTTTCGTAAAAAAAGTGCGTGTTCTTTTGAAAGCACTTTAATGTTTCCAAATTGTGTTCTGGTGATTATAAGGGGGTATTTTATAACGGAAGTCGTGCATTTATGTATTAGCGTCAAAATCGTTTGAAAATACCGGACGTGTGCACTCAGTGTCGGTTTCAGGCAGTATAAAACACGTTATATCCGCACACTGCAGGGTCAGAGGAAGGCTTTCTTCGTTTAAAAACTCTTTCTTGCACAGCCTTGTCCATGGCAACGGACTCGCCACTGACACTAACCAAAAGACTTCGTTAAGTAAAAAGTTTTTCTATGCTTAGTTAATGTGTTAGCTCATTAGAATGAGTTTTAAAGTAATTGACGTCCGCCGCGGCATAAAGTGTGTTCCTGAAAAGAGTTTCTGCCGATTTGAAATAACCCATTTTTAGAAAATTCTGAGAACCCTCACTGAAACACCTGGTATGGTCTGCTTGGCAAGGCCTGAAAGCGATTATAAGTGAACGGACAATGCTTTGGGCTGATGCGTGGGAAAACTATGCTTTTAAATTCATATCGAAGGATGCGAACAGCAGGCTGAAATATTGTGTCATGTTTCAGAACTTCTGAACGCAAAAAGCTTTTGCGATTGGTATCAACATTATCAAGGTGCACTTGGTTCGGTGCGGAAAGAAAATCCTCTATTCTGGATTAAGCAAACGTG
>JARKHS020030379.1:0-16354 GCA_030143305.2 Amblyomma americanum
GGGTAGTCTTGAGAAAGCAAGACGTGTATTACATTTTTCTGGAGATTTTTCTGTTACTTCACAAGACTCGTGTCAATCTTGAGGATATCATGCAATACCGCTCATATTTGCCCAATGACTGCTTATTTTGTGGCAACCGACAGAAACACTTTAACCTTGTGACATCCTTGGACCTACCTCAAAACACACAAATATTTTTATCACTGTTGCTTTTAATTTTAGAACCTGCTCCTGTATATACGCAGCTAGCTCTGTGTGAAAGGGACAGAAAGATGAGGATTAAATCAATTGAAACTCAATGATAACTCAATGAATATGAGTGCCAAGTACACTTTTCCCGGTTTTTAAGTATAGTTTTCCTCCGTACGTATAATAAACACGAGATATTTTAATCTTCAGTCTTGAAAGAACAACAAAATTCTTTCTCTCGTGCAAACTGAGCATTCCCTGTCATGATGGAGCTGCCTTTGCTCCTTGCAAAAATTCTGTGCTTCTTTATTAAAAAAAAAACTAAAAACCTACTTTTAGGGAATATAGGACGGCAGGTGTAGGGCCTTTTCTGCGACGGTTACGGCTGTGCCCGCAATCTCTGAGAATTGCTTGCATTCTTCTCGTTTTTCATAACTGATTCGAGATCTTTTATCTATATTTTATCTCTCTGGTCAGAAGATTTAGACAACAATTTCAGAGGGTAACCTGCGGTCTTCGAGATAGATTCTGCCTTTCCATTACCCCTCCAAATGTGGCCAGCTATTGTCAGCCCTTCGCGCCAGTAATTTTATTTTCTTGTACGTTTTAGGCCGATGTGACTCTAGTTCTGCTATATAAGTCCACATGAAAGGGAGACTAACATCGCATAAAAACGCCTTTGATTCAGAAGTCGCCATACTTCTCATCCCTTTTCTTTGTTGTTGACGAAACCGTGAGCGCACAAGAAGACGGGGACATGAGACACTTTTTCAACTGCGACACATCAGACTTTTTATATCCTACGTCTCCGTTTTCGTCTAGATTTTGAGCAACCTCTAGCCCATGAAACCGTCTTTCTGTTTTCTTCAACTTTTTGGTCTACCTTTTTTGGTATGTTGATATTTTCATACCATTCCCGTTGGCGCATGTCTGTCACAAAAGGGTGGGCTTTTGCGCCCAATAAATGCTTTGTACATTCGTCCTAAGCGTCTAATTATTTACACGATAACCAAAACAACCATTTTATTTCTCCCTTTCTGTTTGAGGAGTGCGGGGGGCTGACGGTATGGCTTTTTCTAATTACCATCTTCAGCTGCAACGTAAGAGGTCTAGTGTGAACACAACGAACAGTAAATGTAGCACAAACGTAAAAAGAAGTGCATACCGCCTGTGGTGCAGAGCGCAAACTAGCCAACACGAATTAGTGGAAAATGAAGCGCGCTCCTTACCACTCGCAGGGCTGAGCGACAAACAAAAAAAAAGAGGGCTCGCGAGGAGAAACAACTGGCGGCATTTTAGGCTCACTGCCATTGCCTGCAAACTTCGTGCGACCGACGTCAGCGCTGACGTGAACGATGGCCCTCACCGCTGCTGCGGCCAGAAGTAGGGAGGCTCGAAATGACGCGGCACAGCCGCACGCTCCGTCACCGTGCGCAATACAAAGTCAATCTGGCGCTGACGGGAGCAAGGCGAGAAGGTAGAAGAAAATGGAGGATGGGAAGGAGAGTTCTACCCTCGTGCCCTGTTGCTGGCGAATGGCGACAGGCGCCCCATATTAGCGGGCTTGTCTATGCCGAGAAGGAGAGAGGACACAGCAGACCGGCTGCTATGCTCGCTTGCTTCTTTTACGCGAATCCCGTTTCCTCGTCTTCCTGAGATTTCGCACGTTTCTCTCTATATTGCTCTATTCGTCGCGGCGCAAGCTGGGCACAAACTTTCCTCAGAGCGGGGAATTATGTGGACGGGACTAATGCGCACGCAAACGGAGAACAAAAGTGTAGCTTTCGGCAAACACGGGGAGCCGCTCTGCTCGGGCGTGCTGCGCTGAGACGGGAGGGCAGCGCCGAGGGGGCCTGCCACCTCGTGCATGCCCGATAGCGCAGCGCAGTCTGCGTTTCCTTCCTCTTGTCAGCTCGTCGCCCCGAGAGGCCTGCGGCAATTGGCGACGGCGTTTGTTTCCACTCGGGAGATTCTTCGGTACGCCCCTGTGAACAATGTCTTCCCCTGCGCCGGCTCATGCTGTCCGCTGGCCTCTTGCAAAGCTTCCGCCGATGATGCGCTTAGGAGGAAGACGACGGAATTAAACTAGTGGCAGCAATACGCCGCTGCCAGGTAAAGTCGCATTATTTATCAAGATAGGATCTTTTGTGGAGCAATAACTGTGAAGGAGTGGAAGGGGCATTACACATTAATTATTATTGAAATTTCGTCGCGACTTATAATTAGTTACGCAGTAGATGAACGTAACTTGCCTTCAAAAGAAAACATTCGACAGAGGTCTGTCTGGTTGGGAAGGTAACTTAAGGGATTTAAAAGGCAAGCTGCAACTAACCCAGAGTTACACCTGATGAAAGAACCGAGTAGGTTCCAAGAAAGGTTAAAAACTGCGCAAAAAGACGAGGACAGGAGGTAAAAAAACCAATACTACACAACGGGCGTATTTGTTTCTTTTTGCCCCGTCCTCGTCCTTTTCAGCAGTTCCTAACCTTCTTCGAAAATGAACCAACAAGCACGCCAGAACATTCTGCTAAAGCATATTCCGAAACATTGTGTGATTTCATCTTTCGTTGGCGTTCTTGTCTCACTTAAATAACTTGCGTTACTTGATAAAGCAGCTGCTACTTCCCAGATAATAATAAAAATGTGTTACACTGGAGCGGCAAGGTCGTCTTGAACAAAGTAGCGGTTGCGAAAAATCGAAAGAATGAACACTAACATGCACCTTGTGGGTGAGGGTCTTAGAGTTTCTTACGTTTTCGTGCACATGGTGTAGTCCCAGCTAAAATGGATCAAGGCTTGAAAATATAAACACTGCGTTCTTCCGAGTTCCACCCACTCAATAAATTAGTCGTCATTATTCAGTAATTTCTGAAATCTGGCGTTAAACGCTCAGCTGTGAACAGAAAAGTTGTCAACCGCCATGAAAATGTGCTACCTAGGTGCTGCTGACGAGGTAGTCTTAGCTAGCGTAGCCCTTTTTTACTGTGGGAAAATGAGAGCCCGTCAATTCTTAAGATATACCACGTGGCAGTGTGCTCCGTGCGTCGAAACGCACCGCGATTATAGCGCTCTCTTCCGCGACTTAGTGACGAGATGCCAGCTTCGCGACTTTTGCTCTGCCCTCGGGAGAGCTTCGTGTTGCTGTTGGTTCCGAGATAAGCGCCCGCGTGATAAGCATCCGGCCAAGGTTTGAGCCATGGCTTTCGCGATCAGGCATGAAGGAAACGTTTGCCTAACCTGCTTGCGCTCTTCCAAGCCACACAGCCTTAGAGGCCCCGAATGGACATTACCAGCGACAGCCCAGGATCTATACCGCGTCGCGGCGCTGTACCCTCATCCCGTGCAGACTCATAGCTGCAGCGTGCTGTGCTGCGCAAGAGAGGGCTGCTTTGAAACAGTCGTCTGAGAAAACTGATGTTCCTTTTATGCAATAGAATAAGGAGGTCGTCGTAAGAAGATTAGCCGGGTGGCGAGGCCATTGAAGCCCGTCGGGCTTCTTTAAAGAGAGGACATGTGAATAGAAGCTATGAAGAAAGTCTGCAGAGCACCACGAGAAACCATGCTTCTTTAAGTGGACGGCATGCCGACAGTCATGGTGATGCGAGACCACAGAGGGCCAGGTGCAGCAGGCCTTCTTTAAGGAGACGACATGAGGACAGAAGTCGTTGTGCAAGCCAGCAGAGGAGACGCGTTCTTTAACAAGTCGACATGAATACAATAGCCATGATGCAGGTCCCCAGAGGTCCAGGCGCAGCAGTGCATCTTCAAGAAGACAGCATGCCAGGAGTGTCGTTGTTACGAGGCAGCAAAAGACGAGGTGCGGCCGGGCTTTTTAAACCGACAGCAGAATAAAAGAAACCGCGAAGCGAGTCCGCACAGGAACAGGCGGAGAAGCGCTTCTTCAAAAAGACGACATGCTATAGCGCTAACGTGCTCAGGCATTGTTATGAACCTCCCGAAGGTCACTTCTTCATGTTAGCTGGAGCAGCTTGAAGTTGACAGTGCACGGTCAGGAAACGTTCTAAAACTGATAAGGCAACTATCTTGTATTTTTCCATGTAGATGTTCTTCGCTAATATGAAACTCAACAATTCTGGACAAAAGCATTTGTGAGCCCGACCGCGGCGGCTGCGTTTTTATGGAGAAAAAACGCTAAGGCGCCCGTGTGCTGTGCGATGTCAGTGCACGTTAAAGATCCCCAGGTGGTCGAAATTATTCCGGAGCCCTCCACTACGGCACCTATTTCTTCCTTTCTTCTTTCACTCCCTCCCTTATCCCTTCCCATACGGTGCGGTTCAGGTGTCCAACGATATATGAGACAGATACTGCGCCATTTCCTTTCCCCAAAAGCCAATTATATTATTATTATTAATCCGTTTATGAACGCAATTTTTCATATACGGTAAGATTTCACTATAACAATCAAAATATGTGCACATCACCCGACGGCAGACCTGAAGTTTTTTTGCGGCTACTACTAATACTGAGTAATTAACTATAACGGCTAGTCTCGTGATTTATTGAGAGGCGTGTAGCCCACCGTAAGTAATATTCATATCAGCTTTCAGAATTTCTAAAACATAGTTAACTTCAGGGCTGTGGACGAACAAATTTTGGCCATATTGCGCCAGAATACATGCTCTTTCGAGAAGCTTGCACGCTAAGCAGCCCCTCTAGTGCACGTAACTCGTCGAACTAGTCAAAATTTATTGGGCCAGAGCGCCGAGGCTAATTGCGTTTTCGAAATTCTGAACACTGACATGGATGTTACTTAAGGTGGGCTGCACGCCTTCCAGTAAAAATGAAAACGAACAGCAAGAGTTAAAAATCTAACTACTCACTCTTAGTTAACCATCCTACTAGTTAGCACATCTTAGTTGCGTTCTGATGCGCTACACCGTTGAAAGTACTATGCAGAAAAAGCGCTCTTCTCACTCAAACAGCTTAATTTTAAAATTGCGCAACATCTTAGGTGAAACACCCGCTATAACTCCGTCTCTGGTAGGGCCTTTAAGACCACCACATTAAACGCTCAAAATTTAGAGCAGCTTGAACGTTTGATATACATAAGAAAACTACCGGTCCCATACGAATTCAAAAATTCCGACTGCTTGAGCGCATTCATCTAACGTTGGAGTGTTAATGCGACGCTGTAATCGAAACACGCAGCAAAGGGAACGGAGAGAAGGCTTCAAGTAATGCGACGCTCGTCCTGAGAACAGTAAAACGTCAGCTTTAGGGTTAGATGCATAAGCGACGCACCGAGACGCCGGTGGTGCAGATGAGCATACACAGAGCGCGCTGCCAATGCTGCCACTTGCTGCCATGTCTCCGGTGCTTGTCCGGGCTGCAAGCGCTGACTCTGCGCCGTCGGAGCGTCCGAGAAAGCACGGCACGCACTATGCTTAGCAGGACCAAAAGAACAAAATGCGAAAATGTTTCACACATAACCTACGTTTTATGCAGACGCTTGCAAAAAGCATCACCACGACAACGCTGAGCCAGCGCCGCTGCCTCTCTGTGCACAAAGAGATTTCCCCCAAGGACTTTCTTCAATGCGCTAAGCTGGCTGCCGGGTCTACAAACCCAAGAGGGAACACTAGATACGAGTGAAAATATTATTACTGCAAACAGGTTTTACGCGTCATTTTTTTTAAGCAAAGAAAAACATTTACTGAATTCATGTATGCGAATCATCCCAGCAATTCCCGTTTGAATTTTATATTGCAAAGCATTTTTCTAATGAATAGTATTGCACCAAATATTTTGCGTTCTTTCAGTCACACTTTCTAAATGGTGACGCCGGCAAACGGTCATGCGTTTATTGCCTGAACCTGGCTCATACCAGTGCCACACGGGTAAATTTAGTCCACTTCAGTTCTTACTGCGTTAAGTTTTAATGGAATTCGTATGGTGTCACACGCATAAATTCAATGGCATTAGCCATACTGCCATTCGCGACCTACTGAGTTCGCCACAACTCATTCGTCCGTTGTTATGCGTACTCTCATTCCCATTCCACACGCAGGAAATCACGCAACTTTGTGAGAGTAACAACTTCCTAACCAGTAGGAGATGGTCAATTCATAACTTTCAGTCAGATGAGGCCTCTATACTGCATTTTCAATCTGTAGGGCGCCATTTTTACCAGCACTTCTGACAGACACTCTCGACTTGTGTGCTGACAAGCTAGTTTATGGCTGCATTTTTTTTACTTGCCAAGCAAGACCGGCAGTTCTTTCTGCAAAATTATTTTTTATTACATTTGAACAACATTCCCGAGATATTGTGCTCATTAGCGCTGTTTATGTTGAGGTGAAATTTCTCTCTGCCTTGCGAGCGTTATCGTCATTGTGACTTTTGTATATTGTAATTAAATGTGAACGCATATAGCACCAACTCCAAAAATAATTGCATTCACCAACTTAAGGTCTTAACCATTTGTTGCCATTCCATGTTCGTGTGTGGCACGGGTTTTATATAAGTACCAGGCTCGTAAGGACACAAGGAAAGAAAAAACAGCTCACGCATGCATGGCACCGATTATTTCAGCCTTCTCTCCTATCCCTCCAATGAATCAAGTAAATGGATGGAGGGAGGGGGGAGAAGGGTCAAATAATCTTGCCATGGATACCTGAGCTGTGTTTTTTTGCCTTGTGTCGTCACCAGCCTGGTCGCTATAAACGCAGCTGCCAGACAGCGCCTGCGTTTGTGTGCTTTTATCTTGTCCGTGCTGATGCTGCGCTGTAGTTTTAAGTATGCAAAACCAACCAGCCTGTCATTACGTATTAAACATTCTTACGCGGTCATGTACACGGACCTTGCTCGCGCTGTGGGAGAGTTTGAGTGCGCATGCGCTTATTTTCCTTGGTTTTGTCGATGCCCACCCAGATAGAGAGCTGACAAGCACGTCGGCCGACTGTCACGCGGTACTGTTCAACATTTGGCCTGGTATACATTTCAAATAGATAGATTAGTCTAGTCTGATCAACGAAGGACGACATGAACTCTCGATTTCTCTTTTAGCTGCTGATGGATAGATTAAACCCACCAACGGCTTCGCAAGTTTTTTTATGATGACGAGGATGAATCATTTTGGCGCGGAACTAGCGTTTGGCTAAAAATCCTCATGGCACAAGTTGTTTTGCCCTGCTCGAGGGTGAGTCAAAGAACCATTTTCCAAGCCTTTCACCACAGATAATCCAAGCACTAGGGGAAGGAAAGCGTTTCCATTTGTATCAGTGATGGGTACCCGGCCGCACTAGGGATCGAATTCCGCACCTCCCGCTTGCAAGGCGCCTCTCAAACCACTAAGCCATCACTGCGGTCGTATATTCCTTTAATTCCTCTCACAGGCACACTGTTGTGTCATCGCCTTCAAAGCCTTATCTTGGACACATCAAGCAATATTTGTTATCGAAACACACATATCCTTTTTGTAGAAGTCTAAAGAGCCTGCTCTTTATTTTACTGGTTTCTCCTTGCTGAGGCAGTTCTCTGAACACTCCTCTCTTACCGGCTGTTTAATTCGGCGCCGAAAACCGAAAACGAAGTGTGCAGCCTTACCTTCGAAATCCCTGCGGCCAGCTTAGGGCCCAATTTGCCACTTACGGTTCCTCCTTCCTCCAGTGTGAGGAGCAGGGGCATGCGCTGCAACCACATTGTATGTCCATGACTTTAAGAACGCCGCTGTTGGATTCCCTTAAATCTATCAGAAATTGCTCCAAATTCTCTACATCTTGACTAATTCATGATTCTCTATACCTTGTTCAAATTTCATTTTGTTCGAAATTCCGTTCAGTCGCGCTTTTACCTTTGATCTTTACTATCATTTTCTCGGGGCTCATTAGGACAACCTGGCCGATCTCCCAACGGGGGTACGTGATATATCAGCAGAACCCAACGGGAACGGCCACCCCTTTCTAGTGCCGACAAGGAAAAAACTTATCGAAATGCTAGTCATTCTACAAACTAACCTAACCGGGACAGCTAGCAGGTGGCAGGGTGAAGCTGAATAAATGAACAAATTGAAGCAGGAATGGAATGAGTCCAGTCTTTTTAGGGAATAAATGAACAAATGATGCAGCGATGGGGTAAATGCAGAGCAACCGCCTCGCGTGCAAGAGGACCAGGGTTTTAATCACGATACCGCGCAATTATCTACCAGGTTTAGAAAAAAAATCTCCGTATGTCGATGGAATTGATTATCAAGGCAAGGGGTTGTGGAAATGGGGGACCAGTCATCCACCCCGCACTCCTACTCCACGGGCGCAGCGTTTGCGCTCGCTAACCGCGGAGGGGTTCATGCATGAGGGAACAAAGGGAAGAACGACAAAGCGTGAACACTCATAAGCTATTTATTACACTTGCAATTAATACACAGAGCGGCCCAGCTACTTACAAAACATCAACGAGGCATTCCTCGGAAGTAGAAGGCTACGTAAAACGGGCTTCCGACTTTCCGGCCCGTTAAGAGACAAACCGAGCAATGTCATTAGCAATATGAACAACATAGTTAAAGTAGCCTAAGAGTTCTACACAAATCTATAGAGTAGCCAATATGATCAGGACGTTAATGAGAGAGGCAGTAGCGCACAGGACTGGGACACCCCTCCGGTAAATGAAGAGGAAAGTAAAGAAAGCTTTAGAAAGGAATGAAAAGAAGGAAAGCAGCTGGTGAGGATCGCGGAACAGCAGATCTGTTGAAGGAAAAGGGAAAATTGTGATAGAGAAACTAGCCACCCTGTATACGCGAAGCCTTATGATCTGGAGCGTACCAGAACCTTGGAAGAACGCTAACACATCTTAATCCATAATAAAGGAGACGTCAAGGACTCGAAAAATTGTAGACAAATTAGCTTACTGTCAGTTGCCTATACGGCATATTCTAAGGTAATGGCTAATAGAGTCAGGACGACCTTAGATTTCAATCAACCATATGATCAAGCAGGTTTTCGCAATGGGTACTCGACAATGGATCACATTCACATCCTCAACCACTTGACAGAGAAATTCGGAGAGCATAACCATCCCCTATACATAGCCTTCATAGATTACGAGAAAGCGTTTGACTCGGTAGAAACTTCAGCAGTTATGCAGGCATGGTGGAATCAGGATGTAGAAGAGCCTTACGTAA
Organism: Amblyomma americanum; assembly: GCA_030143305.2. Lineage (NCBI taxonomy): Eukaryota > Metazoa > Arthropoda > Arachnida > Ixodida > Ixodidae > Amblyomma > Amblyomma americanum. Next base: position 9,326 of record JARKHS020030379.1, read on the forward strand.
AAATACTGGAAGATATCTCTAACGGCTGCACAGCTACCATAGTCGTCAATAAGTGAAATAACTAGAAGAACAAGAGGATGGGGTAGAGCGCATTTGGGGCAGGTTCTCTCAGATCACGAAAGGTAGTTTACCGGTATCCCTCAAGAGAAAAGTATAAAACAGCTGTATCTTACCAGTGCTCCACTTATGGCAGAAAGGTGGAGTCTAACGAAAAGGGTTCAACTTAAGGAGAGCACAGTGAGGTATAGAAAGAAAAAACAGAGGTGTAACGTTAAGAGACAGGAAGAGGTCAGAGTGGGTTAGGGATGAAAACGGGTTAGTGGCTTTCTAGTCAAAATCAAGAGGAACAAATGGGTTTGGGGAGGGTATGTAATGCGAAGGCAAGATAATCGATGATCCTTAAGGGTAACGGACTGAATTTATAGGGAAAGAAAGCGTAGCAGGGGCGGCAGAAAGTCAGGTGGGCGCCTGAGATTAATAAGTTTGCGAGGACGGGGTGGCTGCAACTGGCACAGGACAGGGTTAATTGGAGAGATATGGGAGAGCCCTTTGTCCTGCATACGGCGTAGTCTGGCTGATTATGATTTAGAGAAAACCCCTAGGTGGAGTCCAAGCTAACCAGGACAGCTCGCAGACGGCAGGGCGAGGACGAATAAATGAACAACTTGAAGCGAGAATGGCGCTTGTCCGCTATATTTAGGAAACATTCCAAGGTGTTGTCCAATTAAGCCAACCAGGACTGCCCCGAATGGAAGGCCGCGGCTGAACTAATCAACACGTTGAATCAAGAATCGAGTTCGAGCAATGCTTAGAACAAAACCCAAAGGTGGAATCCAACCAAGCTAACCAGGACAGCTTGCAGAAGGCAGGGCAAGGATGAATTAATAACAACCATGCTGTTCGCACTACTCAGCTGCCTGCCGACGCCTACCTCCCAGCAGCCAGTCTGTATCCGCCACTCGGCTGCCTGCTGTCGCTTTCTTTCCGATAGCGAGGCTGTTTCCACCACGCGGCTGCCTGCTGATGCCTTCTTTCCAGTAGCCAGGCTTTTTCCGCCACCGGGCTGCTTACTAACGCCTTTCTACCGGTAGCCACGCTGTTTCTGCTACCCGGATGCTTGCTGAAGCCTGCCTCCTGGTAACCATGCTGTTTGCACCACTCAGCTGCCTGCCGACGCCTACCTCCCAGTAGCCAGTCTGTACCGGCCACTCGGCTGCCTGCTGTCGCTTTCTTTCCTGTAGCCAGGCTGTTTCCCAATCCAGCTGCCTGCTCACGCATGCTACCCGTTAGCCAGGTTGTTTCACTATTCGGCTACCTGCTGACGACTTAGTCCCAGTAGCCAGGCTGTTTCTGCCACTTTGTTACCTGCGGACGCCTGCCTCCTCGTAGCCAGGCTGTTACTGTCACCCGGCTGCCCGCTGAAGCTTGCTTCGCACTAGCCGCGCTTTTTCGGTCACGCAGCTGCCTGCACACGCCTACTAAACGGTGGCCTGCCCGTTCCCCCTTATTTCCGGTGCAGTCCGTCGCCGACCGAAACCCGTCAAGAGCCGTTCGCCTGCGGCGCTCAGCGACCTGACGACGAAGCTACGCACACCCGAGCGCGCAGTAGGACGTTTCTGTTCTCCTTGCTTACTTTGGTTACGTTTAGCTTGTGTTTAAGATGTCCATAGCGAATGCATGTGTTAGCGTGCTTTTTATGTCGTGTCGTGACCTCGTCGCTGTAAGAAAAACATTGCGTGCGCGTGTGTGTGGCCTGTTTCTGCCCGAGACTCCTGAACGGTCCGGGGCCTATTAATACCATCAAGAAAAATATTTGGCACCCAAAGACTCGCCCGTTGGAAGTAAATTCGAGATTCCGCGCTAGAATAGTATTTTTACGATTTCTAATTAATCACTGCGGTGCCTCTTGGTTGCTGCGTTATTTGTGCTATTAATTGAGGCAGACGTGTCGGCTACATCTTTTTGAACATTGTTTTCGAGCATCTCTGTTCAACTTATGTGAAATAAAAAGCGCGCATGTGCTTGTTCTTTTGAACACTTAAAATCTTTTGGTTAGCGTTACAAAATCTGAGACCTTCTTGACTTTCGGTAAATCCAGGCACAGATTGCTTTTCAACAGCTAGCGCATGCAATTTAGGTGTGCACGCTTCTCCTAGGACAGAATTTGATATCAATGAAGCTGAAACGTTACCATCATATTTTACCGCTCCTAAGCACCCCATAAGGTCGCTATAAACCTCGGATGTTGACTTTACTTAAACGGAAAAGCGCTTCTTTATTAGTGGGCTCGCTTAACTTCCATGTAAGATATGTTATATCGAACGGTGATAATGAGTGTACAAGCCGGCTTGTCCTTTAATTAGTTTGTTGCGCCACTCAGTAGCTCTTAACTGTTTTTTCATTGTCCTTGATTCCATTTTGTTTTCAGGCCTGCCCTTCAAGCTGTCCATACGGGGAGCAGTGTTTTACAGTTTGAATACCCACAAGATGACGAGTTTCCGCTTGACTTCCTTCGAAAACTAATTTCGCCCCAGCTCCAGCACCCGGTTGAAACGACAAGCGAGGGGAGAGCCCGGCATAAGCGCCTCAAGTGATTTTATTACGCGCCGATCGGAAAAGACAAAAGCCGCCCCGAGGCTATCTTCATTGAGAGGGCCATAGATTTTATTTTTTCGTTACTCCTCTGTCCGGGCTCCACAAATTGTTTCCCTATTTACATTTCTGGCGAGCGGCGCCCTTATACCTCGCGTTCTTGCGCCTGTATGCCGTCCCGTATCTCGCGCCTCCGTGCTTGCCTGAGCCCGGCTCTTTTAAGTCTCCCGGTTCTGCGCTCTTCGTCTTGTCTCGAGGATCTTTCTGCAAGAATCTAGGCGTCAGCGGTCGGGTGCGGACTTTGCTTTATCTCGGGTCTTGCGCATGCCGTAACTGGGTGCTGAAAGTGGTTTTGTGTTCGTTTCCCGAATGCTGCCTGTAGACTTGAGTCGTCAGCAAGCCCTTCGTGGTGATGAAAACTGGCAGTTTGCATGGATGAAGGGCCGAATTCCCACCAATGCCTCTAATGTTAAACCGTGAGTGTGACGAAAGAGGACAACAAGCAGAAGGGCGCTGTTTATAAACTATGTCTGTTGTATTTAGGGCCTGTGTTATTACGGCCTAATCATATTCAAGCGAATTAAGCGTCTCTAAGACCATCATGTCAAGTATATAAATACGTACTAAGTGTGTTCTATGGCGATATTTGTGAAACAGCATGCGTGATGTCAGAGGGGTCCTTTCCTCGGAAACAAAGCGCACAATTCTTTTCTTCGAGTTGCTTATTGGAAAAGATCGGAACACTGCGGAGTTCTATTTCCTTTCATTGTCTCCAATCAAGTGAATACACCTGGCGCCAAAACGAGGCTACTTCTGTGCAGGGCCCGGTTCTGATTCTTTCCGGAGCACGCTATGTGCAGTTAGACGCGCGCTAAAAGGCCGAAATTCCTCAAACATAGGTGCGTCTGGAGTTATGAGATTCTCGCAAACTCGACTGCGTCATTGCAGGGCTCCAAGCACACAGCGTAAGCCTACTTGCGAAATTGGCAACAGAAAGTTTCCTTTCCGTAACCGACGTTCTGCTGCATGCAACCCTCGCAAGACTGTGGTCTGGTGGAAGTGGTGCAGCACAGGAACAGCATTACTCGCAGCAACATTTTATATAAATGCATATAAAGAGCAGCCTGCGCCCATCATTGCGTACTTCTCGACTCGTAACCCGAACGCAAGATTTTCTTCGCCGCGAACAGCGGACCGCATATACGGCGAAAATTGCACTTCTCTTTCCGGCCCGGATATGTGCAGGGCTATAAAAGCTCCTCATCCCTTCACACAGAAGAGGCGTACGCTCTTTGCTCTTCTCCGCGAGGCACAGCGCATGCGGAAAGGAACGTTGTGAGAGCAGGAGTTGACGCCGTCTTGAATTTCGGCTTCGCTTCACGCGGCATTCGAATGTGCTCGGAGCGAGTGCGGGTGCGTTTCGGCGGCAAGGCACACTTTGTTTTTCGGTATGCGGGCATATCGCGTACTGCGCCAAGACTGTGGTCGGTATTAAATATGCGGAATGTCCCGCGCACATTTTCCGGAAAGAGATTGCTCTCGCGCTCTAGCCCGAGTTCGTCCTGTGCGCGGCGCGAGCGCCTCCTATATAGGAATGCCAGACGAATAGCCGACAGAGGAACCTGGGATATCATTCCCGCTCGAGCATGGGGAATTCTGGAGTTCAATGAGGGCGGGGCTTCTTTTGGAGCTTGGCAAATGTCGAACGTGCATATTTCATCGTGGTCATGAGTGGGGCGTCCTAAACATCTTTTCACTTCGTTTTTCGCCTTTTTTCTTCTCTTTTGCCTTTCGAACTTTCCAACACAGTTCGAAGCCATGCTAGGAAAATTTCCAGCGTAGTTTCGCTCCGACTAGCTCTGAGGCACTTCCGGCAAAACATTCCTTTTGAACGTAAGCCAGGCTGATACTCTCTTCCGTACGCTTCAGTTTCTGGACCCCGTACATGCCCGGGCTGGTGTATGACGGCACCTTTACTCTTGTCAGCGTCAGCTCCCCAGGAAGAAAAGCAGATGTTTTCTTCTCTCTTTAAGACTTGAGAAGAGAGAGAGAAAAACTTGCATCGCTTAGGAAGATCGAAAACCAGGCTGGTTGAACTTGAGCTGTCATGCATTAGATTCTTCGCCAGCGATGTGCAGTGAGAGTTGTACTTGGCTGCGTATTTTAAGAAGAGCGGGAGCTTGCGTCGTGGTGACGTCGCGTTGTCGGCGGCGTACAAAGCAATGCCTTCAACATGAATGGGGACTTTGCATCGCTTAGGAAGATCGAAAACCAGGCTGGTTGAACTTGAGCTGTCATGCATTAGATTCTTCGCCAGCGATGTGCAGTGAGAGTTGTACTTGGCTGCGTATTTTAAGAAGAGCGGGAGCTTGCGTCGTGGTGACGTCGCGTTGTCGGCTGCGTACAAAGCAATGCCTTCAACATGAATGGGGTGTGCAGGGCTGTGAAGATGAGCGAATGCTCTACAGAATTCCAGAGTATTCGACTTTCATTAGCAGAACTCAAAGAGCAGGAGACTAAAATGTGCATATAAGAAGCACATAAAGAACCACGGCTACCTCCTCCAGGTCTAACGCGCTTCCCCAGCCTTGAAGTAGCTTGATGAAAGTTCCACCCAAGTCAGAAAAGACCGATTTAAGCTGGCGAAACCACAAATGGAACCAATTAGAATCCGAGATAGACTGGTTCCAACTGATTCCAATTGTTTTTGTCGAGTTCCAGTTGCTCTTTTTTGACTGAGGTGCCGCACACAACTTCTTACGAAATTTATATCTTTGAGGTAGAGCATGTTGTCATGCTAGTTCGTGCTATTCTTTAGATATAGTAAAATTGAGCTAAAAGAACACACACAAGAGAGAAGACAGGACGAGGGCTCGTCTCGTATCCAGTCTTCTTCGTGTTCTTTTCGCACAACTTTACCATGTCTAAAGAATTACTGTGTGAAGGCGTTGTTCACCCTTCACACGAACCAAAGTCTTGACATTTAACGGCCACGCTTAAAAACCAGCGCAACGATTCCTCAAGAAAGGAAGAAAAAAAGATAGATAGAAAGAAAGAAAGAAAGAAAGAAAGAAAGAAAGAAAGAAAGAAAGAAAGAAAGAAGGAAAGAAAGGAAGAAAAAAACAAGGCAGGCAGGAAGGAAGGCAGGCAGGAAAGAAGGAAGGAGAGAAACAAAGAAAGAAAGGAAGACAGAAAGAAGGAAAGAAAGACAGAAAGAAATGAAGAAATAAAGAAAGAAAGATGCTTTAGGGTTTAGGGGGTTTGATGTCTTAAAGCGACTCTGGCTATGAGAGACGCCGTAGTGCAGGGCTCCGGAAATTTCGACCACCTGGGGTTTTTTAACGTGCACTGACATCGCACAGTACACGGGCCTCTAGAATTTCGCCTCCATCGAAATTTGACCGCCACGGCCGGGATCGAACCCGCGTCTTTCGGGCCAGCAGCCGAGCGTCATGACCACTCAGCCACCGCGCCGGCTAAAAAGAAAGAAAGAAAGAAAGAAAGAAAGGAAAGAAGGAAAGAAAGAAAGAAAGAAAGAAAGGAAAGAAAGAAAGGAAAGAAAGAAAAGAAAGACAGAAATAAAGAAAGGAAGGAAGAAAGAAAGGAAAGAAAGAAATAAAGAGAAAGAAAGGAAAGAAAGAAATAAAGAAAGAAAGGAAGAAAGAAAGGAAAGAAAGAAATAAAGAAAGAAAGAAAGAAAGAAAGGAAAGAAAGAAGTAAAGAAAGAAAGGAGAGAAAGAAAGAAGGAAAGAAAGAAAGGAAAGAAAGAAGTAAAGAAAGAAAGAAAGAAAGAAAGAAAGAAAAAGTAAGAAAGAGGACAGCCAAGCTGAAGCATTCTGTGGAATATTTTAGACCTCCGACACCCTATCCTTCATCAAAGACTTGTATCGCTATACTTCCTTCTTAGCCCACCAAACTTCCTTAGCTGCCAACGCCAACGACGTTCAAAGCTAGCAACATCTGCCCATATATCGGCGTTGCGCACGAGCTCCCACAAATCATACCTTCAGCTTCGCGGCAATGGGATCGTCTCAGATAACTACTATGCACTGGTGGAAATTTACCTTTGCCTCTGATCCTAAATGTTCCTTGACCTGCTGACGACATTTTCCGATGGTGCTTAGCACTTTTTTCCTATAAAAACTGTCTTGAGAGGCTTGGAGGGATTGCAGTGCTCACAAACGTCAGCTGCGGGTCCATGCAACTACACAGGACCGCTACGTCGATGACCATGGTGTCTTTTTAGGGGTCTTTGAGAAAATGCGCTTGACGCTTCAGTCCTGCGATTGCAGCATATCGCCCCTCCCTAAATTTGAAATGCAGCTTAGCAATAAAAGAAGGGTGTGTCTCAGGAGGACAACACAGCGGTAAATATTTGAAATTTTTGACTCACCGTTCATCCAAAATCTTTCTCTTGTTTTCTGATCCGAACCAAAC